>JBBPMZ010000278.1:0-17333 GCA_038090575.1 Tylopilus cf. pernanus | reverse complement strand
ACAAGGCAATTTGGATACGCAGGCTGCTTCGCCCAGGGTTGTCGAAGAAGTAAGCCTGCCCAACTCTGAAGTGCTGGCCTTCCACAGGCAAGAAGCAGAGGGTAGTCGGCGGTCGCAGAACGGGGTGGTCCCTCGGTTTTCGAACGCGAGCTTTCTTGGCCTCAACACGGAGTCGAATGCCTTCGAAAGGCAGAAAACAAAGCATGTGAACGAGTACGTGGTCGCGCCGAGCTCTGTCGGCGCAAACGGAACTGCAGTTGCTGTCCCCGTCAGGGAGACTCCGAAGCCATCGGATGATCCATCGAGCTCGGACAGTGCACTCAGGACTATTGCTTCACCCATCAATAGGAGCTCCAAGCAATTAGGCGGGGAATCTATCCTGGACAGCACGATCAGGACCATTTCTTCCCGCAGCGTCAAGGAGGATACAAGACCATCGAGCGGGGGTCCTAACCCACATCCCGCCAGAGTTACCCCTTCCCACAGTATCAGGGAGGGTATCAGGCGATCAAAGGAGGAGGTCATCACGGGTGGCATAAGCAGGGCTATCCCTCCCCCTAGCGTCAAGGAGAGTGCTAGGTCAACGAGGGAAGAGCTCGTCCTGGGTGGCGCAAGCAGTGCCTTCCCTCCCCCAAGCACCAGAGAGGGTATCAGGCCTAAGGAAGCGCTCATCCCTGAGAGTGCCGGCCGAGCCACCATTTGCCCTAGCGTCAGGGAGAGTACTAAGTCAACAAAGGAAAAACTGGTACTTGATGGCGCAGGCGGGGCTCTCCCTTCACGTAGCGTCGGAGAGGGCATCAGGACGAAGGAAGCGGCCGCTCTTAATCGTGCAGGGAGAGCTACCCCTTCTGCAAACGTTAAGGAGAGTATCGGGCCACCTAGGAGAGAGCTCTATGTGGATACTGTACCCGGTTCTATCCCTTACAGCATCGGGGAGACTCAGGCTGCCGTGCGGCCAAACTGGGTAGCATCAAGCTCGGCAGGTGCAAACAAGTGGCCTGCTGTCTCTAGCACTGGTAGGAGTTCGGGGCAAATGAAAAAGGTCCCCAACCCCGACAGCAGCTGGTCTGCTACCGGTCCTCGCGAAGTTAGTGGGCAATTTAAGAGGGGGTCCAACCTAGAGGTTGTGTCCCAAGCCGGAGCCCGTGTTGGTGCGGGTGGCAGTGCTGCACAACCAAGGAATCCGGGTACTAGTAGTGTGATTCAGGCGGTTTTGCTGCCCCCAGGACGAGGTGGTTCTACAGGACAGGAATCTATCACGAGCAGCACGACCAGGACCATCTCTTCCCGCAGCGTCAGGGAGGATGCCAGCCCATATGCCATCAGAGATACCCCTTCCTACAGCGTCAAGAAGGGTATTAAGCAACCCAAGGAAGACCTCATCCCGAGTGGCGCAAGCAGGGCTGTCCCTTCCCCTAACGTCATGGAAGGTGTCAGGCCATCCAGGGGGGAGCCCCACGCTCCTTACACTGACATTGGGGGGACTGCCATACAACCGAAGTGGGTACCAAGCCCAGTAGGCGCAGACCAGTGGTCTGCTGTTTCTAGTGCTGGGGGGAGTCCGGGGCAAACGAAGAAGGTGCCCAACCCGGACAGCAGAGCCAGTAAACGGTCTGTTCCCCCTCCCGAAGCCAGTAGGCAGTTTCAGAGGGTATCCAACTTAGAAGTCGCATCCCAACTTGCTGTGGGTGGGAGTACTGGACGGCCGAGGAACGTGAGTGCTGATGTGCTTCAGCCTTTGAGTGCAGACCAGGTGGCAGCGCAGAGGTACGCGGGACGGGGTGGTTCTACGGCCCGGGGGTAATCTTTGTCACGTCGCTGTGGAGCAACTAGCTAGTTAACCGGTTAAGGTTAAGTCACTTTTTTTGTTATTGTAGTTTACAAAGACTACACACATCACGAATTGAGCCCCGGTCCTGCATGTATGTAGATCGAATGCTTTTCATGTTTCATCTACCAGTCATCTGTATTACATCCCTAGTTCTCTAGCCTGGTGACGACCAAAGCCATGAGGACGAGTGACTCGCCGTTCCACCTGGGTACTACGGGTCAAGAGACCGTAGTTTGAGGGAATGTGTCCAACAATTAGTGGGACACTGGATCTCGCCCGCCTTACGATTAATGTTTAACCCTAGTGAACTACCCGATGAAGTTGAGGCTGGAGACGTCCCTTGAGCAGCACGCATGCTGAGCCTTGTGCGATGACCAAAGACGTAAACTGACGGTCGTGGATACAGAATCATACAGTTGGTCACATCTCCAACTAAACTTGAAGGCAAAGCGGTGTGTTACCTTTGCTCGTTTTTGCACCTTGCACCACCGGTCCAGCAAAACTTGGGAGGACCTGTACTTCTCGGCGTCATATCCTTCGTGGCCTGGCTGGCAGATGGGACATTTGCTAGTATTGCTACCTTGACTGTAGTGGGCTCCGCTACATGCCAACCAGCTTCAAGAGTAGGCGTGCAAATGCACAGGTAGCTGTGGTCCTCGCCGCTGACCGACCTCTGAAATCTGTGAAACGAATTTTCGAAGGATCTCTCAGCTCTTGTCATTGTCTATCTTCACCATATTGGTTTTGGTGGTGAGTTCTGGATCTCTTCTTGTACGAGCCCATTCGTCTCTGCACAGGCGAGTTCTCCATATTACCCATCACGATGTACCTTGCATGAGCCGCTGCGCAATCGCAGGAATATTTGACTGGTCCATGGGTGCTTGAAATCGACCAGTGTGGTAGTAAAGTAATACGATCCTTGGCTGACCAAGAAATGTCCAACCAAGTCAAGGTGACTATGATGACGAGAACGATAGCCGAGTACTAGTAGATGAAATCGGTTGGCGCCTGCACCACGAGGCTGGCAACGTCCTTATCCGCGTGTCGAGCCACGTCTTGAGGTAGCGCAAACGATGTATTGTACCATCAAGCGAGGTTGCTTAGCGGACAAACAGCTAGACCTGGGGCCGATGAACGACCTGAAGGCGAACGTGGAAGCACTCGAAGGTACAAGAAGCGAATGGAGATGGGAGGAGGAAGCTGAGAAAGCGCAGACGAGGAAGCGGACATCGTGATGGAAGGAGGAAGGGAAGGAACTGAAAACGATGGGTTTTCAGTCTGTGCTTATGTATATCGCGAACTGAAGGTGGGACTAGAGGTCAGCCGCCTGATTGAGAGCTGGACCACCAGCTCTTGACTTGGCAACCGGCGGAGACCCTGCGGTCTTTGCACCACCTGGTGCAGAGAAAGACTCAGAAAGTGAACCAAACATTCGAAATTGGAATATGAATGAACTGGCTACTGAGACATAGGAAACGGGTGCCTGCAAGTTATGGGGCTCGGATGTCATGCAGTGAAGCACAAGCAACGCTTATGACATTTCCAATCGTATTCCGACTCGAAAGGAACGGACCTTGCAATGTTAACTTTGGTGGAGTTATTTTTATTGATTTCATCATGGACTCGGATATCGCACCTACGTAGACGCATGACAAACGAGCCAAACCGCACCAATACTGTGCATTGTCCATGCATTCCGATTGCTTCCCTAACAAAGAAAAGAGAATCAGTGTGATAATGGTGAAACGACGTAGGTACAGGACAATGTAACCAGTGAGTCGTGGGTATGAAGATAGGTGAGGTGGGCGAAGTCCTCCAAGTTCCGGCCCGAAGCACTATCGGGACAAGGGAGCTGCATCACGGAAAAATCAGGAGCGTGCTAATCCATTATAATCCCTTATAATCCAATTTTTAAAAAGTAGGAAATCGATTATAAACCCTTGCAACGCTATAGATGGGGTTATCACGCTCCTGATGAATCCCTGATGCTGCATGGCCTGTTGGGTTGGGCCCAAACAGATGCGAGGCTATCCCAGAGCGAAGCGCAACGGACGGGTGAGCGAGACAGAAAGGAGATTGCTCTGCGATTGTGAGTGGTGGGTAGGTGCAAGAAAGCAAGAGAAGCTGCTGAGTAGAAGCGGAGTGCTAGGAGGGAAGAGCCTAGACTTCCACCACTTCGCTTAGCTCATACACGCTAGACTAAATTCTATGCGGCCTCGTGACGGTGACTCACCTTGGCACGAGTCGCTTACTCACTGGTTGCTTAGTGGAAGAGTCGCAAAACTTCAAGTTCATGCCTCGGTCTCCGCAGGATGTCTATGCGAGACATCTGGTCTCAGATCGTGGATACCCTTTGTGGACCCCAGAACCAAACGTGAACCTTCCACCCGATTATGTCGGGGAAGGGCTGCGAATCGGAGATGTCGGGGTTGTTGTCCCACAAGACGGTAGCTTTGATGTTTTTTTCAACATATGCTTGCCTGAGGAACACCCACTTCACGAGAAAGGTGTTCCAGCCAGCTTTACTCCGATTGAACTGGGCAGAAGAGACATAGCAGAATACCCCGACGCCGAAAGTGCAGGCCGCGTCATTTCGAGCTCCTCGGTACTGAGGGCGAATAGTACTGATATGCTTCAAGACCCGGAAAGGTGCGGCATAGTTTTGCAAGTCTATGTGGCAACTTACTAGTACTGACAAACTCACAAAGAGGCACGCAGCTAGCTCCTCTGAGTTACGAATTCACACTGTCTCCTAGCGATGGAGCCGCTCTCATTCTCCCAGAAGGTGCTGAACGTCGCTATGTCCTAAATGATCGGCCCTTTCTTGTTCAGGCAATTCAACATGCGGTGGAATGGTACACATTTGCGGAACAGCGTCTTGGTCGCATCATCGACCATGATTCCTTATACCTGATCACTGGATTTTACAAGGCTCGTTCTTGGTCCCTCGCTGCATATCAACAACTTGCTGGCAAAGATGAAGTCTCAGCCAAATTCAAGGCAGTGCAAGTTGGCGAGGGTAACGTTGCAGCATGTTATACTTGGGAGACCACACAAGCTATGGATTGGCGTGTGGGACCTTCAGACCGGTATTACAATGGAGTGCCAAATCAGACTGTGTTCATACAAGGGTTCAAGATTGCCATCCGGCAAGGCATATTGGGCCCCAAATGGGTAGATGTCAAGGCAGATAGCCCCACCGTGCGACCTTACCGCGCTGAGTTTTCTAGCGGCTCCTGGTTTTCAAGCCTGTGGAGTGCACTTTCCGGGAGCAGCACCACCTCAGTGCCGAATACGTCAAAAAGCACTGGCATGGGCACAGACACTGCTGAGAACGATTCAAGCAATGAGGAAAGTGACATTATTGGGGACGATATTACGGTTCATCGTGTCCCGCGAGTGGCGAAGGTTCGTCCTATTCATCAGAAGTGACCTTCAAATAAAATATTTACGCAGTTATTCCACCCGTCTGACATCATCAATCACCTATTGCTGCAAGAGGTGTGTCTCGCATTATTACCGGCATCAGGGGTAATGAAGTATGTCCTCCTCACTGTAGACCCCTTCCGCTACTATCGCAATTACTCACGATAGTCACTGGATTACGCTCTTGGAAAAGGTTCGTCCCCTGTTGCTCCCATATTCTTCTACATCGACCTTGTTCAAGGGACTGCTCAAGCCCGGAGAGGCATCGCAGAATGATCGCCTCAGGATGGAAGTGAACGAGAATTATGCTATAGTACAGGAACGAGGTGATGTGTTTTCCAAAAGTCCGTACGTTTTGCGGGTTGACACAGTTCAGGTGTGGTATACCTGCAAAACCTGCAAAGTGCCATGGCCGCCTCGGATATTAACTGTGACATTGGAGTCGACAGTGGAGCGGGGAACCACAGCGCTGGTACGTCCCCTCTACTGCTTTATTTGCAACCCCCACTGGATTTGCTTATAGGCGTTCGCGAGAGAATGTCGCCTCAAAATCTATCTGGAGGTGTCAAAAGTAATGCTATCATTCAGTCAAGCTTGGTACAGAACTTGGAGTCCGACAAGCCTGGCTGGGTTCCAGCTTCTTGTGATCTGTGCAGAGGTAATCCCCAGTTTCCCCACCACCACAGGTACCAACGATGGAGCAGCAATCCGTATCAGCAAGGGTATGCAAGGCACCGTGTACCTTGCACTGCAAGAACTTACCGCTTCATAGTTATGAATCCACGAGTGATTTGCCCAATGTCTCTGGCTCACACGACGCAGTTGTTAACAACTCCCCGCATCGCAGTTTGTCCCGGTCTCAGCGGGAAAGGTCTGGAGGGCTCAATATTCCCTGCGCTGCAAGAACTGACTCGCCAAATTTTTCATAGTTATGGGCCCATGAACTATGTGGCCAACGACCCCAGCCCTTACGGCCTCAGTCCGTCCTGCTCAAATGAGCCTCAACAGGAAAGGTATGCAGGGTAGGATGTAGCTTGCACTGCAGGAACTGACAGCCCTGACCCCATCGCAGTTGTGCATGCGCAAACTTAATTCCCAGCATAGGGCATCATCGGAATAGCCCTGTTTCCCCCTCACCGTACAAAGGAGCATTTGGACTTCACCGGAGCATCAATGAATCCTATTCTGGGTTCCGCTCCGGTGTGACTATCGATGCATCGGGGAGTAATTCCCTAATAGAAACGCGTCTACCTCCCGTACCAGATAACGTTACTCTAGAGATGAAGCCATCCGCGTT
The DNA here is from genome assembly GCA_038090575.1 of Tylopilus cf. pernanus. Classification (NCBI taxonomy): domain Eukaryota; kingdom Fungi; phylum Basidiomycota; class Agaricomycetes; order Boletales; family Boletaceae; genus Tylopilus; species Tylopilus cf. pernanus. Next base: position 10,779 of record JBBPMZ010000278.1, on the reverse strand, counting down.
TCGACCTCACACACCTCCAGCCTGGACACAATCTCCGGACCCCTCTCTTCCCTGGGAACATCCTACAGCCCCCAGGCACGTTAGCGTCTCTAGCAGCCCCGTCGCTTCTCTTGCAATGCAGCTTGCGACTCTCTCCACTCAAAATACTTCCATGCCACCGCTGAACCATAGCGATCTTGAAGCAGTTAGCCGTACGCTCTTCGCAGTCGATAGTTTTTTTCGTGTCGAGAAACTCATTCGTATCTTTCACAGCTCATATCCAGCCAACCGTGTTTCGATGCATGTGGTGGAATCGGATGCGTGGAACACGATGTAATGCATTGATCTCGGGGGATAGACACAGTGTGTCGAGGCACCTGCGGGACGCACACAATTTGCTGTGTGACGGGCAAAAAGTGGAGTGTGCGTGGGATGAGTGTGTGTCCGAACCCATGCAGGGCAGGAATATTCCCCGACACATTGTGTCGCGTCATTTGGTGGTCAAGGGGGGTTGGGAGAAGTGCGGACGGCATTTCGGCAGACAAGATATGCTGAGGAAGCATTCGCTAGCGTGCCGGGCTATCCCTTCCCCTAACCTCGGGGAGAGTACCAGATCAACATGGGAAGAGCCCATCCTGAAGGGCGCAAGGAGAGTTTTCCATCCCCACCCTTCTCCTAACGTCATGGAGGGTGTCAGGAGGCCCAGGAGGGGGCCCCACGCTCCTTACACCGACATTGGGGGGATTGTCGCACAGCCGAAGTGGGTACCAAACCCAGCAGGCGCAGACAGGCAATCTGCTGTCTCTAGTATTGAAGGGAGTCCGGGAAAAACGAAGGTGCTCAACTTGTACAGCGGAGCCAGCGACTGGCCTGTTACCCCTCCCGAAGTCAGCGGGCAGTTTCAGAGGGTATCCAACTTGGAAGTCGCGTCTCAACTTGGTGTGGGCGAGAGTACTAGATGGTCGAGGAACGTGGGTACTAGTAGTGCGTTTCAGCCTTTGAGCATAGCCCAGGCAGCAGCACAGATCTACGCGGGACGAGGTGGTTCTACAGCCCGGGGATAATCTTCGTCATATAGCTATGGAGCAACCAGTTAGTTTACCAGTGATGTCATTGTGGTTTAGAAAGACTGCATATATTACGAGTTGAGCCTCGGTTCTGCATGTAGATCGAATACTTTTCGTGTTCCGTTCACATCTATGTTACCTTCTCTTCTGGCTAAGGTCACGAGGACGAATAACTCGCCATTCTACCTCGTCACGTCATACACGTCTCAGATAAACTCGCGAGAGTACTGTAAGTCAAGAGACCGTGGCTTGAAGGAACGTGTCCAACAATTAATTATTCGGACTTTGGGACTCGCCCACCCTAGGATCATCAGCCTGAGTCGTCCTTGAAGCGTCAAATCCCAGGCCTATGCTCACATGCTCTCCACGTCATATTCCGTCAGAAAGCGGCACGACACTGCGAACCGAGCTTCTAAGCGGTACTGAACGGAAAGATGTGTTGGTCTAAGTAAGATGTAAAGATCCACCCCACCCAACTAGCGCTTTGCTCTGTATCTTTCCAACGTTTGACAGTCAATCTTCAGCGAGGGAGATCTGGACATTTCCAAGAGTTCCTGACTCGAAATAGCGTCGTCAGCAGAGGGAACACGGAGCAAGTAAAAATCAGCTGAGTTCAAAGAAGCAATATGTAAGGACGGTCCCGGTCACTGATTCGGCCCGAATAATGTAGCGCGTTCGCGTATTTTCTCTTTCACCGTTCGTCATTACTCAGCCTCGTCGATACATAGCCTCTTTTCCTTCGTATATAATCTCCTTTGTATATCCCATCTCACTGGCACAATGCAATTGAATTGATTCGTTTCTGTTCAGTCCCAAGCACACGCACGTCACGCACGATTTCCGACACGTTCCGATTCTCGACACACGCCGGCGTTGTTGTCTTCACACTCACTACCAAACCCAACTACGGCTCAGTCGTCTTCCCCATCCGCACTCGCCTTTCGCCTTCCCCGTTTCGTTGACGCAACGGAACGGTCCCCCACAAATACTAGGATATTTCCCGCAAGTGCCGCTGCAACCGCTCGTCAGCACGAGTAAAGACCCAAAGAAAAGGTAGTGAAACTGATCGGTGAGTACTCACGTGTGAAGCCCGACTTATACCAGAGTTTACACATAATCTCTCTGCTTGAAGAGTGTTTTTCGATTTAGTTTTGCTGCTGAAATTTGAATAGTCCACCATTTGCAGTTCGTCGCCATCCACACTCATCGCATACGAAACAGCGAGATAGTGGGTGTAGGGAGAACAAGGAACAGCTTCCCATTGACTGGTGTTGACGCTGGTATATATCAGGCAAAGGGTATAATCAGCAACGTACTACCCGGGCTTCGAGTTCCGAAAACGTCCATCTCAGCGTTTTAGGGGCATCTTGTTTGGGTTGCAGATCCTTATGGTAAACGTCCAGCTATCTCGTGAAACCGGTGAACCTCGACACAACAGCGTGCTAAGCGATGTAAGCATCGTTTGATGAACTAGGCTCCGCAGCAGTGGCTTGCACAGCAGAACAGTGTTGACTGATGAGACCTCCGTGCTGCGAAAACCTCCGTTGGTAACCAGTACCAAGTTGGGTCCTTCTAGAGTCTGTCTTGATGTCCTCCAGGGGCTGCCCAGTACTGAACCTGGCGTCTCAGCGCGTTAGAACCTTGAAGCCATCTCCTTTGGCGGGTATAAGGCAACCTCCATGAACAACACTGATATAGGTATCGTGGGTGTCGCGAGTATCGCGTCAGCGCCAAGGCTGACCAGTTGTGCCGGAGGATGGTGAAACGTTCAAGTTCTGAACAGTGATCTTCGGGTTCCTGACCGTCAGATCGGGGCTACAGGATGTGTATCAGATTGGAAAGGGACAACAAAAAAGACCACCGGGGTTCACACACGTACTATGGGTATTTTGGGAGTGAACCACCCGACGAAGTTGAGGCTGCAGGGCGTCTCCTGAACATGTTGAGCCTCGTGCAATGACTGAGGACGACTGACAATCCTTCGATTCCTGCATATAGTTATTATACCGTTAGTCGCATCCCCGAGTAAAGGCAAAGCGCTGTATTACCCCGCCTGTTTTTGCGCCTTCCGCCGTCGGTCCAGAAAAACTTGGAAGGACTACGTGCGCTCCACTTGCATGCCAACGAGCTTCGAGAGTAGGCGTGCGACTGCATAGATAGCTGTGGTCCTCATCGTTGACCGACTTCTAGAATCCGCGAAGACAGGCTTTCGAGGGATCGTCTCAGTTCTTGTCATCGCCAATCTCCCATCGTATTGACCAAGTTGGTGATGAGTTCCTGGATCTCTTCTTGTACGAGTCCATTCGTCTCTGTGCGGGTGAGATCTCCATATTAGCTATCATGATGCACTCTTGCGCAAGCCGCTACACTATCGCAGGAATAGTTGACCAGTCCATAGATGCTTCGAGTGAACTAGTGTGATCGTGGAGTGATACGATCCCTTAGCTGACCAAGAGATGTCTAACCGAGTCACGGCGACCTGGATGGCGAGAGCGACAACCGAATACTAATAGATGAAATCGGTCGGCGCCTGTACCACGAGGCCGCCAGCGTCCTTACCCGCATCTCGAGCCGTGTCTTGAGACAACAAAAACGATGCATCGTACTGCCAAGCGAGGCTGTCTACTAATAGCGGACAGACAGCTGGACCCAGTGGGACCGACAAACGACCTGAAGGCGGACACAGAAGCACTCGAAGGTATAAAAAACGAATGGTGATAGGAGGAAGAGGAGAGCGCAGCGGAGAAGGAACTGAAGACAACGATCAATGTCTCGATTTATACTTAGGTATGCTACAAGTTGAAGTTTGGGCTAGGGGTCAGCCACCCACTGAGAACTAGAGTTACCAGTCCATCAATTCTTGACTTGGCAACCGGTCTTCGCGCTACCCAGCGTTGCACTGACTCAGCGGCGCTGGAGAAAGTGAACCAAACTTTGGAAATTGGAATGTGGACGAACCGGTCATCTAAACAGGGTAAGGTCTAGTCTCGAGCCCATCCGTTTGGGGCACCTCACTGCACTCGGGATCTACCGATTCCCAAAACGTCTGGAAACATTCGGTCGAGGACTATGGCCGCGAAGGAAGTGTTGACACAACCCCGCCCAAAGGCGGGTACTTCCTAGAACGGCTGGTTCCGAGACTAGCGACGCTTGTGACATTTCTAATCGTACTAATTCCGACTCGGAGGGAGTATCTAAATAGCAGAGATCTATTGATATTAAGTCCAAGTTCCCCTAGATCGAGAGACATAGGGGTATCTAGCTCATATAACCATCCAGGGATATCAAGAAAACCTAAGAAAAAACGCAAATTTTCGACTGAGTTCACCGTCTTTGGTGAGGAAACGTTGAGGCAAGATATGACCATATAGCTCGAGTCCATCCTCTCGATTCATCCTGGCTTCCGGTATACAACTCTGAAGTATCCTCGCGACGTTCGCGAGGGATGCAGTTTCGGAGTACCAAGTCTCGGACGACACCTTGCGAATAACTCCGTCGATCACGTACGGGTTTTGTGTCGTGGGGATCGTCGTCAATAGAGGTGATGCATGCGTGATCGACGAACTCCATGCCGTGCTTTGATAGCTCAGCGACATTCCTGTCCCACCAGTCCTCCATCTCCCCCAGTGTTTCTTCCAGCCCAGTCACGACGATGACCATGGGAGCAGGGGTGTTGCGGGTGGCTGAGAGCACTGACTGATAGTGCCTAATAAGCGCTCGTCTTGCTCGAGAGGCGCGAACGCAATAGATCAACAGTGATGGCTCGTGTTTTTTGAGAAGGTTTCGAAGGAACGATTTCAAGTTCCTCTCTGTCATGGCAGCATGAAAGCGCCCCAAGGAACCAGCATCGAGGCCGACAGTGTCCCACAACCTGTACTTTTTCCCATCGATGTCTACATCGTAGTGTTGCGGGCGGGTGGTGCATGCTTTGACGTCTGGAGACGTCTTTGCGACGGATGACCCGGCGATGAGATTGACGATAGAACTCTTTCCGACCCCACTTTCGCCAAAGACGATCACGTTGAGCGCGGGGCCCGATTGCCTCTTCTAAAGGTCACATCTTCAAACAATCACGAAAATGATCAGGAAACTCGACGGACCATTAGTGGAGTTTGAGTTCAGATGAAAATCTGAATGCTCAATGAACTGCTTGCGAGCAGGAGTCCGAGGGAATCCGAGCGTTACTTATGTCAAGTGGGGGAAGGTCGAGCGCACGGGTAACGTCTGGTGCTAGCGTTTGTACGTCTGGACCATGTCCTCCTAGCAATGTGTATCTGGATCAACACGTTGGTACTACCTCGTGGTCGCTGTGGATGTCCCCGTGTTCGTGAGGCTTTTTGATATCAAGTCGCCGACCATGAGATTATTTAGAAATTAGAACACAGCTGATCAGTGCCAGTACATAACCACCAGCTCCGCTTTTTTTCTGTTCACTCACTCAGCGTCACCAGGAGAATCAATTCATGCTTTGGCACTACAAATATGCGGCTGCCGGCCCTTGGGGCCAATAGCCAACAGCCTCGCTTGCACCACGAGGCGTTCATCTTACCCTGCAGCGTCATTGAAGTCCGAATTCCTCGCTCAGCGGCTCAGAACTGTAACACGTTGCAAGGCCCATCAGGTAACTTATGTGGCTTTTTCCCATCCTTGCTTTTGCTTACCGTATAAAACATAAAAGAAATCGCGGACGTATCGTGCCCCGAGGATTGAGGACGACGATTCAATCTGAATCCTTTGTGTCTATGGTCCATGGACGTGAAGCTATCCGAGGGAATTGGAATGAATTTCGGCGCAACCGGTTTACGAATGGACTTCCATCAGTGTGTCACTCAAGTGAGAGTTGCATGTGTTCGCCATGAGCTAGCAGGGCGCTGTGGAAGCCTTGACCTTCAACCTCTCGCCAAACCCCCCATCACTCCAATCCTTCAGCCTGTCCTTTCTGATGGCCTTCATCAGAGACCAAATGTCCTTCAATAGGGTAGACTCCCATTCTATGCATGCTTGTTACTGCCCACTGACGTTCGCCCGGTCTGTCGCTTTAGATGAAATCCATCACAAATCGCTTGCCGTTCCGCCATTCTTCCAAGACGATAGATACAAGCGAATCTGGAATCTCTGAACACATCAGAACCGAGCACGGACATGGTAACGTTTGAGCCAATGATCATCATACGAGTTAAACTCATAATTTTGCTTAGGAGTCACCGCACCGTCCAACACCGTCAATGTTGTCCTCTTTGGCGAGACTGGTGTGGGGAAGAGTTCCGTTATCAACCTCATCGCTCAGAAGCCGATCGCAAAAGTCTCATCGGACGTCAACGGCTGCACGATGGAATCCACTAAACACGACATCGAATTCGATGGCAGGAAGTTTGCCATATTTGACACCATCGGCCTCGAGGAGCCACAGATGGGAGTCAACGGGTACTTGAAAGCCATCGAAAAAGCGTACGAGCTTATCACAAAGCTCAATCATGCCGGCGGTGTCCACCTTTTACTCTTTTGCATGCGTGGCGGCAGGATCACGGCTACGACGCAGAGCAACTATCGGTTGTTCTGTGAGATTCTCTGCAGCACCAAGGTGCCTATCGCGCTCGTTTTCACCGGTCTCGAGCGAGAAGTAGAGATGGAAGACTGGTGGAGGAGGAACTATAAGCATATAGAAGGCTACGGTATCAAGAGCGATGGTCACGCTTGCGTCACTGCCGTCTTGGATAACGATACTCCCGGAGAAGATCTCAAGTACAACGAGTCACGAGTAGTGATCCGTAACCTTCTGAAGACCTGCGCTCTCGAAAACACGGCTTATTCGCCGGATATAATCAGCTGGTTCACTAGGCTTGGAAGGGACATGATGAGCCTCATCGAGAAACGCATGAGCCCAAAAAGGAAGAAAGTCCTGAAGGTGTTGGTGAAGCGTTGTAAACTGGACCCCGATACGGCGAAGAAAATTGCAGACATGATGGAGAAAGGAGAACCGGATACGCAGCCCGCACAGTCCGGGACCGTAGAGGAAGTAAATCCGCCTAACCCAGGAGCGCTTGACCCTGTAGCGGAGGGTGGAAACTCTGGGGACGAGATTTCTGACGATGAAGGAGAGGACCATCTGGATCATCGGCCCTCAGAAAGCGGGGTGGCAACGATCTCTCCGCCCTCGGATGCGAGTCTTTTGGAGAAGGCGACGGAAGCGGGACACCAGGCGCAGGGTAGGAGCAGAGAAGGAGAGAGCCGCTCCAATGCGGAATCGAATGCCTCCGGAAGGCAGGAAACGATGCATGCGAAGGAGCATACGATCACATCGAAACTAGTTGAGGTGGACGAAGCTGGAACTTCTGTCCTCAACAGGGAGACTGCAGCATCGTCAGAAGAGCCACAGGGTCCGGACAGTGTGGCCAAGACTACCCCCTTCGTCAGAAGGAGCTCCAAGCGATCAGGCGAGGAATCTATCTCGAGCAGCGTGACTAAGACTACCTCTTCCCGCAGCGCTAGGGAAGATATAAAACTATTGAGAGAAGATCGTAGCCTAAATGCCACTAGTGCTTTCTCTTCCTCGACCGTCAGGGAGGGTATCATGCAATTGAATGAAAAGCTCGTCCCAGATGACGCAAGCAGACCTCCTTCCCCTGACGTCAGGGAGAGTACCAGGCTGACGAGGGAGGAGCTCATCCTGGAGAGTGCAAGCAGAGCTTCCCCTTCCCTTGACGTCAAGGAGGGCATCAAGCATTCGAATAAAGAGCTCATCCCGGATGGCGCAAGCAGACCTACCCCTTCCCCTGGCGTCAGGAGGAGTACCAGGCCAACGGAGGAAGAGCTCGTCCTGGGGGGCGCAAGCAGAGCTTTCCCTTCTCCAAGCATCAAAGCGGGTATCAGGCCGAAAGAAGCACTCGTCCCTGGTAGTGCGAGCAGAGCTACCTCTTCCCCTAGCGTCAGGGAGAGTACCGGGCCAACAAAGGAAGAACCCATACCTGATGGCACGGGCGGGGCTCTCCCTCTCCCTGGCGTCAGAGAGGGTATCAGGGCGAAGGAAGTGCTCACTCTCGGTGGTACAAGTAGAGCTGCTTCTTCTTCTAGCGTCAGGGAGAGTATCAAACCAACGAAGGAAGAACTTGTACTTGATGGTGCAGACGGAGTTATCCCTTCCCTAGACGTCAAGGAGGGCACCAGGTCATCCAGGAAAGAGCCCCATGCGGATACCACACCAAGTTCCGCGCCTTACGGTATTGGGGAGGCTCAAGTTGGCGTGCAGCCGAGGCGGTCAGTACCAAACTCAGCAGGCACGGACAAGTGGTCTGCTGTCTCTAATACTGGGGGGAGTCCGGGGCAAACGAAGAAGGTGTCCAATTCCGACAGCAGCTGGTCTGCTACTGGTCCTCGCGAAGTTACTGGGCCATTTAAGAGGGGATCCAACTTGGAGGTCGCGTCTCAAGCCGGAGCTCGTGTTGGTGCGGCTGGGAGTACTGGACAATCGAGGAATCCGGGTACTGGTAGTATGGTTCAAGCGGATCCGAGTGCAAGTTTGCTGGCCGTAGGACGTGGTTCTACGGGGCAACTCGAATCTTCAGCACGCCGCCATGGAGCAACAAGTTAGTTTATATTTATCAGTCGTACTGGCCAGTTTTTACTCTAGTTCTAAAATTGTGTTCAATGTGTACCTCAGTTCTACGTGCCGAGCTTGGTCTTCTTGTGAACCCTACGCAGGAGTTTTTGCGAACACGAGGTCATGTGCACAGCGCCTGTGACAAGTTGACTTGGCCCTTAAGTCGGTCTAGCTACATAGAAAATTACCCGAAAGTCCCAATTGATCACCAATAATAACCATACCCACAAAAAAAAAGTACTAGATACGTCCATTGAATAAACCTTTGCTGTGCTTAACAAACTTTTGGAACTTCGTCAACCTTTGCTCAAATTTGATCAGACACTTCTCCTCGATGAGTGAGATCAGGACCTCGTCAGCCCTTTCTGCCAGTTCCCTTGAACCATCTGAATAAGGATAATAAGTCGGATTAGCAATGATTTCTGCGGTGTGCGAGGAAGACCAGATCTTCCACATCTTCATCGCGGCCTCCTGGCTCTCCAGCCCTCCAAAAATGACGATAATCGGACACGTCTCTCCGCCGAAAAGTACATGGAACTGTTCCAGAATAGTCCACGAACGGTCCAGATTGCAGTCTGTATCAGTGTAAAAGACAAGAAGGTCAGGCCGCTGTGCCATAGCGCCAAGCTTTGAAGCCCCGAGTAGTTCCTGGGCATCGACGTGAAGGCACTTGTATTTTTGGTTGCTAGTCGGAGTCGTTTGAAGTTCCGATGCGGCTGAAAAGATATGGATCGGGTTAACCCGCTCCGACGTAGCATCACAGAACATGATAAGAGGAGCGGCTCTTCTCTCCGATGCTCGGATAAGAGCACGAACGTCGGGTAGCGAGGCAGAAATCAATAAATCTTCATCTGCTTTCCACGCCACGGCGTCGACGTTCGCTTGGACGAGGTCCCGAAGCACACTCCGAGAGTGCTCCAGCCGACCTTGGATGGCAGGGTGGTCACTGTGTATCGTTGTGACGCACGCATGGGCATCAAACCGCATCCCATGTTTGATCAAATCTTTTTCGTATTCCATCCACCAGCCTTCCATGTCACCTTCGTAGTTCTCAAGCCCAGTGACAACTAAAGCCACTGGTACCTTCTTGCGACATACGGCGGCGTAGAAAAGGTTGTAGTTCCGGAGTAGCGCCTGCCTGACTCTAGTACCTCGGACGCAGTACAAAAGTAGATCAACACCATTCCACCGCGTAATATCGCGGAGGAAAGTCTTGAGGCTGTTCTCGGCTTGTTTGGCAGGCACGGTCCCTTCGGTACCTTCATCCAGTCCGACGGTGTCCCAGAGATTTACGTGGAGGCCGTCGAGATTGACTTGGTAGGACTGATAGCGGAATGTGCACCCGACGGCGTTGTTTGAAGTCTGGGTAACATCCTTCCCTGCGATCATGTTGATGACGGACGACTTTCCGACGCCGCTTTCACCGAACACGACGACATTTCGGGAGTGATCTGCTGAGTGCTTTGTATTTATTAATGATGAGTTGGCTAGCCAGACCATCAAGCCATGGAGCACTTACGTCTGGCGTCGGGGCTGGCATCAGGGCCGTAAATGGGGGTCTAACTGAATCGCAGACACTTTGCGCACTCAGAAACTCGGGAGAGACAGGCGTCGGTGGGATGATGAGTTTGCCAAGGCGCCGTCGCATGTTCTGTGTATGATATATCAACGACCAGTATGAATGAGTAAAGCGTTTGATACCTACGACTCGGGACTCTAGTGGTTCGGAACCACCGGGTTCATGTAGCTGGGTGACATCGCCCTATAGGAAGTGTTGGTAAATAACGAGGCCGAGGACTAACACTTACCAGAAAAAGACCCGGACCCTCGCTGTTCGACGTACTAGAACCTTCCACAGGAAGGTTCTGTTCGTTGGAGCCATTCATGAGTGCAACCATCTAGGCGTAGCAAAGTGTCTGAGACTTGGCCCGGAAATGCGAGTCGGTCGCCGCTGGCTCCAACGAGGTTGGCGCGTGCCCAGTAAGCATGAACATTAATGGATGGGCGCCCTAGAAGAAGTGCTTAGCTCCGGATTGAGCCTTCAACACTGGCAATCACCATTGAACTCAGCAAAATGAACACAGCAAAAGAACCCAGCACCACACTTCCTGGACCCTGAATTTGCTAGTTACGGCG
>JBBPMZ010000277.1:0-17356 GCA_038090575.1 Tylopilus cf. pernanus | reverse complement strand
GGTCGAAAATGTCGAAATTGATAACAAGGACACGAATAGATGGTGCGTGTATGCACGAGAAAGGACGGAAGTCTCCTGCAACATACGTCGCTACTTGGAGGCGAGACACCTCCAGTCTGGCCAGTGTCGCAATGTGATTCGCATGAATCTGAGGAAATTTGCATTTGATGAAGCGCAGTTCCTCAAGTTGTCGGAGAGAAGTGATTGTACGCCAGTGGTGTACATCCAATGAAGTGGCTGCAAATTCGAGTTGGCGGAGGTTTGTCATGTGTAACATCCCCATGAGGCACTCCCTGGGGGTTACTCCAGGGTATTTCTCGTGCGTAACCACGGTTCCCTCCACTGCTGCATTATTGAAATAGCAGACTTGCACACTTTTGGCGAGGAAGAGTGCAAGAGGTCTCCCAGCAGTGATATGCGAAATCAACATAGACCCACTTGAACGTTCGTAGAAACTATTGGAGGGTGAAGTACCGTTTCTGTCCCAAGGACGACGTCTAAATTCAAGTTGTTCGAACACGCGAGGAAGACAGAAATTGGCAAAGAATCTGCAAACAAGGGAGAGGGTGGCAAATATCCGGCGCTCTAGTGGACACAGAGGCCCTGTGTGAGGGGAAAGGTGTTGGAAGATGGCGAAGTATATCTCGTTTGGGATGATAGACAAAATTCGGTCTGCTTTGCGCCGCTCGGGAGCTGGCAACGCATGATAGTCGAAGTTAGAGTCACAGGGAGAGATATGTAGAGTTCACGATCTCACTAGACCAAGATAGAAGTGCCAGTGACTCAGACATAGTTGCTGCGATCTGGAATTTCGGAAACGATCGATGTAATCAATAACGTCAGCTTGAACAACTTGAATCAAGCTTCAAGTGTACCACCGCGCCTAATCAGAGTCGACTTTCGCACGCGATGTGCCAAGGACGTCACACCACGGGCGCGATTGGATAAGTCCTTGTAACATAGGCTGTACATAGTTACAAACATATTCCGCCTAGCCAACTACTAATGTGGTTGGAACATAATTAACAACAAACTCATAAAATGCTGCTGGTTTTGCATGCAGGACCTAGGCTTGGGAAAAGGTAAAATATTATGCCCAAACTTAGGCATAATAAAAGCTGGGCCTCTGTTTCATCAACTTATTAGCACACTTTCTTGGAAAAAGATCATGTATTTGATAACAAAACATTTTTGTGTGCAAATTCTCCCTATGCAATGAGAACATTGTCGGGAACCGAGTCAGAATAAGTGTACGATTTTATACAAGGTCATATACAAAATAAGTACACTAAATAAAAAAATGTACATATCCAGAAAGAGTCCAGAATCTGTCGATAGTACATTTGCGAGATCCAATTTTAAATATGATTAGAAAACATCTGAGAGGGCCACTCACTGGCAGGGGACCACTCAGAGGCCACCTGGTGGACCACTCAGGGGCCACTCACTAAGGCCCTGCTCCGCAAGCACCCAGCTGTCCATAAGGCTCCTGGTGATTTCTGAGTTAGGCGCTGTCGCACTGTCCACTGATAGTGCCTACCAGTTTGGGGAACTCAACATCGTCTTTGGGGGTGAGGATTGCACGGGATCCGGTACTTAGACCCCTAAACCATTCATTGCTATACCAATTACAGGGAAGTCCAGGAAGGGGTTTTGCTAGAGTGTTCTTCCTGCGAGGTTCGAAGTGGCGGGAAAGTGAAGCGTTGCCAATATGCTCGCGCATGTTTTCTTCCATGAGGGAGGGTCCATAGGATTCTACAACTTGGAATAAGCACGAAATAACAGGACTTATCCATGGAGTCTTGATACGCCTCAAGACTTTGGGGAACGCTCCAGGGCATGAGTCTGTTTCATCCCCACTCATCCCCTCTACTCCTAGGCAGTTGAGCATTCGTATGATCGCATTCCAGGTACTAGGGGGATCTCGAGATCGATTTTCACGGGTAATTTTGCGGCGCTGGGCAAGAGTCTGCAAGTCGATCAGAAGAAGCGTATAGGAGAAGCTGAAAGGTTTACGTACACCGTGTTTCCAAGCAGTTGATCTGTCACTCTTTCATTGGGCACATTTCCGGGACTGCTGCTGTGCAATAGCGTCTACACGAGCTTGCTCGTTGTTACTGGAATCTATAATGTGTTGAAACTATAAGTATTCTACTTCAGACTTCGTCTTTCAGACTTATAGTTCTTTGCTTAACTAAGCATATCATTATATCATGTGACATTATTCATTCTTCGTCACTATGGTAACATCTAGAACATTCTAGACTCGGATTCTTTCCTTATCTCTATTTCAAATTCAACATTTGATATACAGTCTAGACCATGACATCATAGATAACAGGATCATATCCTATTGGATGATAACAATATCTTCCCACATGACGTCATTGTCTTTATCATACGATAAGAGCTCTTTTAGCTATCCAATAGCATTACTCGCTCATATCGTTCCACTTTCTATTTACCTTATATAGTGTTTCCTTTTAGGTAGTACACACGCCTACCCTAAAGTCTCCACACATGTATAAGAGAGAGCCCACTTCGTGTACTCTCTCTAGTCTCTTCAGTGTTATCGAATACAGTCCTATACACCTGTCTTCTCCAGAGCCTACACTAGCTCAACACTACCTTTGCTCTTACTCTGAACCTATTCCATATTAGCCCTCGTAAGTCTTCACCTCGGGCATAACCTTTTTCCTCTGTCCACGATACCTCGGTCGTGTACAAAAGAAGTACCGTATATACTTCTTTACTTCGCTCGGACCACCTCTTTTGTTGTATATAATCCCATGCTTTCTATCTTGTAACCCTAGCTTAGATCTACTCGACAATACACCTTGTCTTGTAACCTCTCGAAATCTCTGATCACTTGTCCCAAGCTCCAAGCACCCCAAACCCTCGAACCATTGACTCCCTCCAGACAGACTTGGAGGTCCCTTGACCCTTTTTACGACTAGCAGACTTGCAGTGGTTGTTTGAGGTATCGCAGCTGCATAGTGACCCTTGTTGCACGAGTCATCACTTGGTCCTACCCGGAGCAAGTGTAACAATTGTTACTGTCATATCCTGGACTTCCATCTCTGATCATCTCTGCACATCTTCACTTTGTTCCTCTTAGATTCTACTACTCCGCACCATCTCCAAGTTGGACTTACAACTCTGGTTACTCGGGTGTTATTCCTTTTTAGTATTAGTCTTCATTCTTGTACAATACCTGTGTCTCGCTTACAAGCACAGCTCCAGCTATGTTCCTGTCCCGACTTCACTCTGGTTATGTCTCTCCTGATTTTCCCATCTTACTCAGTACTTACAAATCCGCACTGCTCCATTTACTAATCTGCACTTCGACTCTCATATATAAACTCCCATACTCCACCCTCTGTATTCCTTAGTCTGAATATTAGTTTTATTCTCTCTCAATCACTCCCGATCACCTCCAACCTCTGACCTCCAAGACCTTGATGGTCTACCTTATACTCTTAACTTGTACTCAACTTCACTATTAAGTGTTAAGTCTAACTCCATACTCCAATCCCCACAAATACTAAGGCAAGACTTACAACAAGGGTGCAACACATACATTGAAGCCGATACCTGGGCCTGTCTGACCCTGAGTAACTCCAAGCCTCAGAGTTACTACCCCTCAAATAACACCCCTAACAGTTACTTAGACATTGTTACGATTTATTCTTTTCTTGTCCTATGTTGCTTCACTTCCTCTCACTCCATAGTACCTTCCTTGGACTCGTGTCTTAGCCATTTAAGCCCCGTTAAGACCTTATCATTGATGGCTTACTAATTTCACCGCTCTGGTTGTATCTGTAGCAGTTTAGTCATTCACCATTCATCAGGATCCGCTCCCATTGCATACTGATGACGCGTCTCCTTCCCCTTTGGTCTTATCATGCTGTTTCTGCTCTTTGCTCAGACCACCCTTTTGCAGTATATAAACCCATGTCTTTCATCCTGTAACCTTAGCTTAGATCTACTCAACAATACACCTTGTCTTGTACCCTCTCAAATCCCTTGACCACTTGTCCCAAGCTCCAAGCACCTTTGAACCTTCAAAACCTTGACTCCCTCCAGACAGACTTGGAGGTCCCTTGACCCTCTTTACAACTAGCGGACTCACAGTGGTTGTTTGAGGTATTGCAGCTGTGCAGTGACCCTTGTTGTATGAGTCATTGCTTGGTTCTACCCAGAGCAAGCATAACAGACATGGGACAAAAACATCACATATGTTAGGATGGCTCTGGAGTGAGTTGTAATCAATGGGCTCTTAAATTCTACATTGATACCTCAATTTCATCATCTGGTGCTAATGAGGCTTAAAGGAAATAATTTTTAGTACATTTTTTCATATCAAGCATTATATAAGGGTTATAACAAGCTAGAGAAATTTCTGACAAGAGACACTTTATTGGAGCTGATCTATACAATAATATGTACAAATACATTCTAGACCTTCAAGTTGTGCATATCATCACATTGTAACAGTCATTGTTTCACTTGCTAATATTGAAGTTGTCAGCTATAATACAATCAAGGTATTATAGTATACAACTCAAAAAACACTTGAGTAACATACATATAAGATTCTGGAAAATCACATGCATGACAAGCTGTGTCATTTGTTTCTCATCCTCAAAATTGAATTGAGGAATAAATTCAGTAACCACTTCCTTCACTTTGTGAATTGCTTCTGATGACCCATAAAACTGAGTTGCTTTTGTGATTGGGTCTTCAACACCTTGTTGATAGAGAAAGAAGGAGTGTGAAAGAATAATGACAATGTCTACAAATACTAATAAGGATGACAATTATACTTGATTGAACACTGACCAATGCCTAGATAAAGTGCTTTACACCATTCTTCCTCTTCTTGAAAGGACTATATTGTATAAGATATCATAATCAGATAAGGATTGAAACTATAAGATCAATGAGATTACTTGGGATAGAGATTGTGAGGAGTGTAGTATGATAGCCTTGATAGGTCTGGGAATGGGGGGCTTAATCAGAATAACATGAGAATGACAATGATTAAAAAAGATAAATCAATCATACACTTTGAGATTTCAATATCTGAGGAGTCAGCATTAATCATGATGCTCAAGTGATCATTACAAGTAGTGAAAGTGGTATTACAAACCTTCTATAAAAATGAAGTGAGAATAAAACAAACACTAAATTTTGTTCATACCTCCTAATTTATTCAAATGAATCAAAAGGATAATGTCTACATTCAAGTAGTTAAATTTTGTATAAAGGCTCACATCCTAAGAAATCTAATTGAATACTAGTAAAGATGATCAAACATATACTTACAATCTATGGTAATAAGACAGAAAATTTTATACAATATAGTGTGGATCAGTATCCAATTGAGTAAGAGAACAGAGACAAGGACAAAGAGGCTGGATCAGTATTATTCTAGAAGGCTATTCATGATTGGAGTACCTACTTGCTATGAGTGAGAGGACAGAGATCACATGGATCAGCATCCTTCTAGAAGTCCATTTATGATTGGAGCACTTACTCCCTATGAGTGAGAGGACAGAGACAAGGACAGAGGGGCATGGATCAGTATCCTTCTAGAAGCCCATTCACAATTGGAGCACTTACTCCCTATGAGTGAGATAACAGAGACAAGGACAGAGGGACATGAATTAGCATCCTTCTGGAAGCTCCATTCACAATTGAAGCACTTACTCCCTATGAGTGAGAGGACAGGGACAAGGACAGAGAGGCATGAATCAGTATCCTTCTGAAGGCTTATTCATGATTGGAGAAGTGACTTACAAGCTATGAGTGAGAGAATAGAGACAAGAACGAAGGGGCATGAATCAGCATCCTTCTGAAAACCCATTCACAATTGGAGCACTTACTTCCTATGAGCAAGAAAATAGAGACAAGAACAGAGGGGCATGGATCAGCATTCTTCCATAAGCCTATTCATAATTGGAGCACTTGCTTGCTATGAGTGAGAGAACAGGGACAAGGACAGAGGGAGATGGATCAGTATCCTTCTAGAAGCCTATTCACAATTTGAGCACTTACTCCCTGTGAATGAGAGAACAGGGACAAGGACAGAGGGGCATGGATTAGCATCCTTCTGGAAGCCCATTCACAATTGGAGCACTTACTCGCTATGAGTGAGAGGACAGGCACAAGAACAGAGAGACATGGATCAGTATCCTTCTGGAAGCCCATTTACAATTGAAGTACTTACTTGCTATGGGTGAGAGGATAGGGACAAGGACAGAGGGGCATGGATCAGCATTCTTCTAGAAGCTCATGTATGATTGGAGCACTTACCCACTATGAGTAAGAGAATAGAGACAAGAACAGAGGGGCATAAATCAGTATCCTTCTAGAAGCCCATTCACAATTGGAGCACTTACCCACTATGAGTGAGAGGATAGGGACAAGGACAGAGGAGCATGGATTAGAATCTTTTTTAAAGCCCATTCACAATTGGAGTACTTACTCGCTATGAGTAAGAGGACAGGCATAGATTAGCATCTTTCTGGAAGCCTATTCACAATTGGAGCACTTACAAACTATGAGTAAGAGGACAGGGATTAGCATCCTTTTAAAAGCCTATTCACAATTGGAGTACTTACTCCCTATGAGTAAAAGGATAGACACAAGGACAGAGGGGCATGGATCAGCATCCTTCTGGAAGCCCATTCACAATTAGAGGACTTACTCCCTATGAGTGAGATAACAGAGACAAGGATAGAGGAACATGGATCAGCATTCTTCTGGAAGTCTATTCACAATTGGAGCACTTACCCACTATGAGTGAGAGGTGACAGGGACAAGGACAGAGAGACATGAATCAGTATCCTTCTAGAAGCCCATTTATGATTGGAGCACTCACAAACTATGAGTGAGAGGACAGAGAATAGAGGGACATGGATCAGCATCCTTTTGGAAGCCCATTTATGATTGGAGCACTTACTCCCTATGAGTAAGAGGACAGGGACAAGAACAGAGAGGCATGAATCAGCATCCTTCCAGAAGCTTATTCACAATTGGAGCACTTACATCCTATGAGTGAGAGGACAGAGACAAGGACAGAGGGGCATAGATCAGCATCCTTCTAGAAGCCCATTTAGAATTAGAGCACTTACAAACTATGAGTCATAAAAGAACAGGGACAAGGACAGAGGGGCATGGATCAGTATCCTTCTGGAAGCCTATTTATGATTGGAGTACTTACTTGCTATGAGCAAGGGAACAGGGACAAGGACAGAAGGGGATGGATCAGTATCCTTCCGGAAGCCCATTCATGATTAAAGCACTTACTCGCTATAAATGAGAGGATAGGCACAAGGACAGAGGGGCATGGATCAGCATCCTTCTGGAAGCCCATTCATAGTTGGAGCACTCACTTGCTATGAGTGAGAGGGCAGGCACAAGGACAGAGAGACATGGATCAGCATTCTTCTAGAGGCCCATTCACAATTGGAGTACTTACTCCCTATGAGTGAGAGGACAGGAATAAGGACAAAGGGGCATGGATCAACATTCTTCTGGAAGCCCATTCATAATTAGAGCACTTACTCGCTATGAGTGAGAGGACAGGGACAGGGACAGGGGCATGGATCAGTATCCTTCTGAAAGCCTATTCACAATTGGTGCACTTACTTCCTATGAGTGAGAAGATAGAGGCGAGAACAGAGGGACATAGATCAGCATCCTTTTGGAAGCCCATTCATGATTGGAGCACTTACTCCCTATGAGTGAGAGGACAGGGACAAGGACAGATAGACATGGATTAGCATCCTTCTGGAAGCCCATTCACAATTGGAGCACTTACCCACTATGAGTGAGAGGACAGGGATAAGGACAGAGGGACATGGATTGGTATCCTTCTGGAAGCCCATTCACAATTGGAACACTTACAAACTACAAATGAGAGGACAGAAACAAGGACAGAAGGACATGGGTTAGTACCCATTTAGAAGCCCATTCAGAATTGAAGCACTTACTCCCTGTGAGTGAGAGGACATGGACAAGAACAGAGCATGGATCAGTATCCTTCTACAAGTCTACTCATAATCAGAGCACCTGCTCACCTCAACATGTGGGAACCATGATGCAATTGCTTGCATCAAATCCTTTTCAGATCCTCTCACTATGTAGTACTTCTTATACACTGCCTTGATGAAAGGTATCAGGACCCTGTAAGGCATTTCAATTCATATAGCAACAGCCTTACACAACATTTGTCAATCACCTCTTTAATGCATACTCAACACAAAGCATAACATTTGACTGTTGTGTTGTCACAAGTAGCATCTGTAATCCCTCTTCATTCAGGGCCACTACAGTCCTTTCAATCAGCTGTTTGCACCCTTCAGTTGACTTGTGCAGGTCTTTGTACTTGAGGTTATTTTGCATAATACCATCTAGTTTTTTGGTACATACCTTTCAAGTGAACACACATTTTTGGTGGATACTTCCTCCTTTGTAAGGCCCCCCATGCAAGATTCTCCTTTAGCAAACTATCCACATTAAGCTGCCCCCTTGCAACTCTCTCCTTCAATGATAGCTCTTTTTCTTCAGCTGTTAAGGCTGCAAGGCCATGTATCAGAAGTGCATCACATTTGGTGAAAACAAGCACAACTGGCACTGTGAACAAGCACCAGGCATGAGAACAGCAACATCCAATACACCTGATCAATACTTACCACTCCCTGTGTCACATTCATCAAAGAACTTTTCCTCAGCAGCCAAAACAATCCTGTGGTATTGATCCATGGGAATACAGTACCTATTCAATGATTTGTCATTGTGATGGTCTAAATGTTGACATCTATCCTGTTACCAAATAGCATGAATCCGCTGCTTGAGGTGTGTGGTCTTTGCACATTCCGAAACAAACTGCCTCATCTTGTCAAATTCTTCTATGCTGCCAGCTTCGAATCCCTGGGAGTCATGAAAGACAAAATTCGGGTTGCTCCTAAAGACCAGTTCATTCTCGATATTGTGTAATCCACGCTTGAGATATGTTACCAGATGTCATACTGATATTAAGGGCAGTGGCTGTGGAACTCACGTCAACAGACTCCTGGATGATCCTTGGTGGGTCAACCTGATCGCAGACCATCAGTCGGGCTGCATCATCAGCCGCTGACCTGTGATGTTAAAGCATACCTTGTTCCCATTTCCATCGTATATCTCTGGATCTTCCGTAGAGTTGCAAATTTGCTTCAGAAGCGTAGTCTTCCCAGCGTTGGCCCTGCCGATGACGAGGATTCGGAAGCGCCCAAATTTCTCTCTGATGCCCCCCATCTGCATGGTAGATTCTGCAGGATCCGGTTCCACGGGAGCGAGCCCTACAGGAGTGGGCTCCGCGGGATCCATTTCTATGGGAGCTAGCCCTACAGCGTGAGCCTTGGAGCGTAAGCCCGTGAGGAATTTTGTAAAATTTTTCATCGCACCAAGTTGGTGTCGGTGTCGAGTAAGCAAGATCCAGAAATACCACCCAACAGTTGTGAATTACGTCAGCAAATGTATTTTCCATATACGCTCAATACCCCTCTTCAAGATGACTTGAGGTGCCTCTCCCCAGCGCTCGCATCGCACATTTATTACCACCACCAACTCCCCACCATCCTTTCCGCTGTCGATGATTGACCACCTTCACCACGGCATCCTGACACACTCACACTCAATTGCTATGATATGCTGCCGCACCCGCTCTTCCCCATGCGGCAGACTGAACATTGGCAGTGGAATGCGTGTCGACGGGAGAGGTCTGTACCGTCCCCCAGGTAGAATCCTAGACCTGTTATGTTACCATACCCGTCGCAAAGAAATAAACAGTTGTTGACCTCTTCTATGTCATGACGTACTCGTCCAGGGACAAGCGTCCCGTCTTCATTCCAACCCAGAGCATCCCAGTAAACGTCCGAGAGCTGGTCTCCAGCGGGATATTCTGCGGGACCTACCCTCAATTTTGGGATCTCCACAATAAATGGATCACTGACCACCAAGATACACCCATTCCCCGCTTCCAAATGAAGCTTGTGGCCTCGCCAGATCTTGAACGTGGCGGTCAACGTTCAACACTGCCGCTGTAGTCCCGCGGCGCCAAGTCAAAAAAAATGTCGTCATTACCCGAAGTAACCAGAACTTGAGCTAAATTTCGCCGCGACGCTGACAACGAAATGCGCACGAGGAGCATCAGTGAACAACAGCATAGTCGCATTTGTGGAATTAGAAACAGAGTTTGTGTCACCTAGAAAACTTGTACGACGGTGCAATGAGTTATACACTTGAAAGTATGATACAAACACGACAGACTTCAGACGAAAAGGTAGATTCTCAACCGTAGGAAACGGTCCTACACAAGTTCCCATGTCTTGCTCAAGGAATCTATTAATTTTTTTGGTAGAAAAGGAGGTTAACACTTTCAGGGACGACAGTATTGACCGGTCTTACATCCTACCCGTCGTCTTCATCAAGCTCGCCTCTGCTATGGTATTCCTCTTGTTCGGGCAGACCCCTAATTGCGTGACGACCTCCTTTAACAAACCAAGCCGAGTGGTCGTGGGTCCTTTACTTTATCCCTTGACCGACCGAGGGGCATTCGTGATTGACTTGGTAAGCTGTCCTGAGGTAGTAAGGGAAGGATATCCGTCCTTGAAATTTTGACATAATCACATATTTTGCAGCAGGAGGTACAACCAGCAGCGAAAACGATGTTGAATATTTCATCCGTTGCAGATGCCCCAGGTTGGTCGAACAAGTTGACGAAAAAGAAACATAGGTGAGAGATCGCCAGGAGCCGATATCGTCGAAGACTCTGTCGCACACCGTCGGCAGAACAATCGATGGGACTTCGAGACTCAATTCTTGCCTATTTTCCGGACCAAATAGAGTTCACGGATGAGCCAGTTCGGCCCGCTGTCGATGAACCACGAGGAAATGGTGCCGCACGGATGGTAGATCATCATGATGAGGTAGACGCGCAACGCGATAGGAAGATACGCAACCACTTCGATGGGTGAGCTGCTTCGTAACCGGTTCCCCACTGATCGGCCGAAGACTGCAACCCGTTTTGCGGTAGAAAGTTGTTCCTCGGTCGGGTTCACAGCGAAGGGCTGGAAATCGCGAATGGGACTATCTGTGATGAATGCCAAGTACCACAGGATGCTCTCGTTTAGCCACCCGGGTGTCTCGATAGTATTAGTTTCTGCACGTGGGTCCACCTGAGAGATGAAATAATGTATGCGCGAGAAATGATGTACTCTGGCGCCCTTTGACAATTGACTTGAGTTGTCTGTACTGGTCATCGTACCACTTTCGGACCGCGACGTTTTGAGGTTGGGAGAACTGAAGTTCCTTCCGTGCATTCCGATCGCTTTCGTGGCTGAGGTGAGGGTGAGGAGAGGGTAGTGAGGTAGTGGGGTGGGCGAAGCCCGCGAGGGCTTCCGGCCCGACGCACTGCCGCGACAGGGGAGCCGAGCTGCGCGGGTTGGGTTGGGCCCACACAGATGCGAGGCTAATCTAGAGCGGAGCGCAACGGACGAGTGAGAGGGAGAGCGAGGGCGTTGCTCTGCGACCGGGAGTGGTGGGTGGGTGCAAGAAAGCGCGAGGAGAAGCAGCGTTCGGGGGCTGCAGGCGCTGCTGAGCTGAAGCGAGGTGGTACGTAGGAGCGAAGGGACGCGCCACTTCGCTTAGCTCATGCACGGACTAAATTCTACGCGACCTCATGACCTCGGAAGCGTAGAATCGACATGTACCCTCGACGGCGCTGCTTGGGTTCCTTATTTGCGGCCGTTCTCCTCGAGTCATCGTTTGAGATCCCTAACGAGAACCGGTGTCGATGATATTCCTGACCATAATTTGTGGTAGTCATCTTGTGCAGTATGTAAAATGAGCCGTATGGAACAGAGACGATGTGGCTGTGCCCTTGACTCTTACGATGGCGATGGTCGCATCCCAAGTTTCTGCCGCTCAAGCGGTCGGCGAGTATCTTCAGTCACCCGACGACCTCGTCAAAATCGCCGCCTTCCGCAAGAAACTTGAAAAAGAAAAGGCCTCCATCGACGCAAGACTCAAGAGCGGTGTCAAGGAGCAGCTGGATGCGACGCGCGAAGGACTCAAGAAACTGCTCAGCACCCGGAATCATGTCCAGGTCTTGAAGGAGGAGATGCACACCATCGACAGGCTATGCACAGATCCGCAGAGTCAAGTCTCGACGTTTGACCAGATCTGTCGCGTCCGTCGGTCCCCACTTGCCGTTCTGACCCCGTGCCTGACATTCCCCAGGTGTCGATGGTTCACCGGAATTTCGAGCAAACGGAGGAGGTAGTCAACAATCTGTTGGAGATGAACTCCAAGCTCGACACCCTCGAGGAGATGCTTTCTATCGAAAGCCAAGAACTCGTCGGTCCCGCTCCCAACTTGTTGCACATCCACTTTCAAATCAATCGTCTCGAGGCGTTTCGGAATCAAACCATGCACCAAGCAAAGCAGGCTTCTGCTTCCTCCCGCCAAAAGTTGACTCGCATCTTCGAGCGACTCTCTCAGTTGATAGTAGACTTTGAGACATATATCATGGATCTGGCACGCAACATTCTCCCGCTTGTCCGTGCTGGGTATCCGGACGTCGTCGTCAAGCTCATCAAGATAGCCGAGTTTGAGGGGAGAGAGGACGAAAAGGTGCGTTTAGAAATGTTCTTCGGGCACGACTATCACTGAGCAAGGTCTCTGCAGGCTATTGCCATTCGTCTTGTCAAAAAAGCGGCCAAGATGGATGCTGCCTCCAAATTCAAGTCCATGCAGGCCAATGCCCGTATCATCAAACACTACCGTTCCAAGATTCTCAAAACCATCTCCGATACCATTGAATCTGCACTCGAGAAAAACTACGATGCATACAGTCGGGATCTTGGCGGATTCTTGGATAACCTTGGTTGGATATACCAGGACCTCATCCGCATCGAGAGCGACGTCGTTCCCTGTTTTCCACCCAGCTATGACATGTACCCGTTTTACATCAAGGAATACCACAAGAACCTGAACACTGCCCTGCAGCGTCTCGTCGAATCCGAACCCGAAGCGAGTATCCTCCTGCATCTCCACGCGTGGCTGAAGGAGCACAAGAAGAGCATGAAGGAGCTCAACGTCCCTCCTGAGTTGATGGATCCGCCACTCCTCAACGGCGAGGAGCAGAGCCTTATCGAGGACTACCTCAAACTGATTGTGAAGAAACTCGACGAATGGTCCGCTAACCTAATGAAAACCGAAATACAGGACTTTACCACGCGGACGACGCAACCAGAAGTGGACAGTGATGGGCTGTATGGAACACAGGGCGCTGTCATCCTATTCCAGATGGTGAGCCAACAAGTCGACGCGGCAATGGAGAGTGGACAAGGTGCGATCCTCGCGCGTGTCGTGGAGGAGATCAGTCGAGCGATGCGAGGGATACAGGATCAGTGGACCAAAGTGGTGGAAGCCGAATTCAAGAAGCAGTCAGAGAAACCAGACGAGATCGTACCCGGTCTCGCAGAGTACTGTCTCGCACTTGCCAATGATCAGATCAAGTCTGCCGACAATACGGAAGCATTGCTTGGCAAGCTTGAACCGCTCGTATCTGAAAAGTATCGGGTTCCCATCAACGAAAAGCTCAACGACGCGATCGACGGCACACTGGACGTGGCCAAGAAATGCATCCAGACGTTTGTCGCCATCGTGTTCAACGACCTCAAACCAGCCACGAAGCAACTCTTCCAGGCTGCATGGTACGATGGGATCGTCGAGCAAGTGGTCGTGACGATGAAGGATTACACATCCGATCAACAGTTCGTCAAACCTCTCTTGTTCGAACTGCTCGTGGAAGATCTCCTTGACGCGTTCCTGGTCACGTACCTGACCGCGCTCGCCAATTCGCCCAAGCTCCGTCTGCCCGCGGCAACGGAACGCATCAAGGCGGACATTAGCGCCGTGTTTGCGTTTTTTGGCGAGTTCAAGCCGGACAAGGAGTTGGAGAAGCACTTTGAGATCATGGAACATATCCTCGCGATGCTGGAGGCGTCCAAGAGCATGGCGTTCCTGTCGTTTTGGGCATTTGCCAAGGTGCATGGGCCCTGTATACCGTTTGTGGAAGGACTGATGAAGGCGAGGGGTGATTTGGACCGGACGGCGGTGAGCGAGGTCATGGAGGCAATCAAGCGCAAGGTGAAGGAGGAGGGGCTGACAGACCGTACGTATCCAATTCACGCAAGTGTTTGGTTGTTCATGTGTCATTATAGCACCGGAGCCTACTATCATGAAGAAGATTGTCGTTCAGAGTGGCATCTCGCGGTTCCTGCGGACATGAGCAGTATGCTCACTCCTTCCCCTTGTTTCTATCTGCACGACTCCGACAGACACCCCTAGTTGCCAATGGCATCTATGTAACACTACCCTCATCCTGCATTGTATACTCCTCAATCTATGCGTCTCGTCTTTCGTGTGGGTCGAAATATCCATTTACATAGCCGATACCTTGGCCTTGTCGGGGCCCATCAGGCAGCATAGAGGGGACCCGGTCTATTCTCTTGAACATTCAGAGTGATATAAGAATGGTCGCACGCCAAACTCTCTTCTGATGACACAGGTGGGAAGTGCATGACGAGAAACACTTGCAAGGTGGTACGACGGCCTCGACGGCCCATCTTGTACCTGGATTGTCTGTGCTCGTAAGAGAGTAACACATTGTCCACAGTCTACCCGGCGCATGGTAAACTCGTCCTGTATGCAGAGATGTGATTGAAAGGAACCCGCTCGGACTCGGTGGACGTGCCGTGCAGAATACAACTTTGACCTTGCGAAGTCGTCCAGACACGGAGAGCTCGTCCATGCATTCCGATTGCTTTCGTGACTGAGAAGAGAAGGTGATGTACCGGATGGGCGAAGCCCTACCACGACAGGGTAGCCGAGCCGCGTGGTGGGGCTGATTCTAGAGTAGAGCGCAACAGACAAGTGAAAGGGGGTATGAGGACGTTGCAAGCGACTGGGAGTGGCGGGTGCGCGCAAGAAAGCGAGTAGAAGTAGCGTTCGGGGGCTTGCTAAGCAGAAGTAAGGTGGTAGGAGAGAAGGGACACCCACTTTGCTTAGCTGAGACGGGCCATGATAAGAAGGCACGTGCAGTAGACTGCAGTAGATATTCACATATCTCGTTTTCTGTGATCGTCTTGTCAGCTGAAATGTCTCGCAGACTACGCGGAGAGTCTAAGAGTGAGTTGGTGAATGGGATCAACGACGTAAGGTACTAACGAATGTCTAAAAATCAGACAATGAGGGTTCCACGTCCCGGGATGCTGCGCGAGCTGGAAGGTCAAGCAAAGCAAATCGAAAGCTCGGTGATGTAACCCCAATCATCATATACTCGTGATCGGGGAGTGATCGCATATCTTGCGTGCAGGTTTGATGGCTGACGGCGATAAAGTCGGGACAATGGATACGCCCTGTCTCGAGAGACCGGGTCGTGGGACAAGATGGCACAAAGGAATGACAATGCAGTTAAATTCTCAGCAGACGGCCGTCTCGTCTCTTCTTCAACTTCCCACTCGACGCCACCCTAGGTTTCAGCCAGTCCCTATTCCAGACTCTCACATTGCTACACATGCAAGAACTGAGACAAAGGCCTCGGTCTTCGGCGAATGAACCTGCGCATTCGTTACCCAGCCTGCTTACTTTTCCCTCCTCCTATCACTTCGTGCCCAATCCACAAGCATCTCCAGCGTGGCCCTCGTCGCCTCCGACGCTTCGCTGTCCCGCAGATGTTCGAGTGGTTCTGGCCGCGGGTTTGGTTTCTCCGGTGGTGGCGGGATCAACCCCGGCTGCCTGTACTGTGGCATTTTAAATGGGATGCCCCTGGAAAACCAACGTGTCAGCGTCCGGCCCACCCTTCATTAAGCAGCGCGTCATTCAGCACTCACGTTTGTGTGTTGCGTAGTAGCGCCAGGATATCCCGAGGCAGGCCACTAGTAGATTTCCCATCAGCCGTCACGCCCTTCCTGCAAGAACGACAAGTCACGACTTACTTCGTTTCGTTGCCGCCTTCTGGCTCGTCGCCAAACATCCAGTTAGGCCTCTACCCAGGACACACAGAAGCAGTCGTCACAAGGAAACGGATTCCAAAGAAAGTGGAAGTCCAACCAGAGTGGCGATATCTTCTCGACATCCCCGACGAAGACATGTTGCGGCAAGGCACAGTACCCCTCGCCGAGATACAAAAGCAACGCATCACGGGAACGTTGGAGGAAGACGACTTGAAGCAGTTCGTCGGGTCGGTCGCCAAAGTGGCGAATGAACAAGCTGGTTTGATCCAAAGGGAGGGTCAGCTGCGGATTCGCGAAAGAAATCTCAAGGAGCAAGCGAGGATACTGCGATACATGTCAAGACTGGAACCTCACCGCCGATGCCAGATACTAGACATGACGGTGTTCACGAATGAGCACGTCGGCGGCAGTTAAATCAGGGACAGGGGTTGGAGAACAGGTGCTTATCCATGATGACATCCGAGCCGTCATCCCATGTCGGGGCCTCCCCGCTCATGGGACAATTAGGGTCCCACGTCTCTCCATGTGTGGGGGGCAGAGGGGAGGAAGGCGGGAGGGGAGACGACGGTTGTACGACGGTTCTCCTCACAGAGGGCCCCCGTTCGAGCACTACTACAGGATGCGTCGTCAGTGCGTCGTCCAACCTATTCAGTGTGTTCGCCACTCACCTAGTTCCTCATTGATTGTTTTATATTGAGCAGCTCTGCAATTATCTGGCTATTCTTTTGATTTACTCTGATGTTGTGCGCCTACGCAATGTCAGTCTCGTTATAAGGAAGACCATCGTTGTGTACCTTTGCCAGTCCTGCAGAAGTTTACGGCTGAACCCTCCGAGGGTTTCTGGGTCAAGTGTCGTCAAGCCTGGGAGGTCGATGGAATTGGCTTTGCGTTGAGGAGCCATAAGCAAGTGTCTGAAGTGGAGGAGTAAGGGTTTAGGATCTACACGGAACAAGGGATGCCGACCCACCTATTATAAAATAGGGTGTTCTGCGGTGATGATTGCGGGTTACTCTGGGAGAAACGCGTATTTTTCACCACGGACTGCCCTCATTCTATAGCACGTCTGGTCCCCATCATGAGCAACAAAGCAGGTATGTTCTACATCCCACATTCTATTGTTCCTCCGCGCACCGTGACACGCGGCAAGCTTACCCACTGTCGATTCTACGCTTCCGAGGTCACGAGGTCGCGTAGAATTTAGTCCGTGCATGAGCTAAGCGAAGTGGCGCGTCCCTTCGCTCCTACCACCTCGCTTCAGCTCAGCAGCGCCTGCAGCCCCCGAA
>JBBPMZ010000276.1:0-17385 GCA_038090575.1 Tylopilus cf. pernanus | reverse complement strand
GTGCAACAACGTTGTTGTACCATCCACGCATCATGCCCGTCTCTTCCCCCTCTTCTCTCTCCCCACCTCTCTCCCCTCCCAATAACGACAACAACGACGGATCGACGTGACGACGCGACGACGACGCAACATGTGTCGCGTCGTCCACGCGTCGTGCTCGTCCCCTTCCTCCTTTCCCCCCATCTTTCTCCTCTCCCTCCCTCCCCTCGCCTGGAATAACACGACGTGACGCCGACGCGACAATGTGTCGTGTCATCGACGCGTCGTGTTCGTCTCCTCACTCTTCTCCCTCCTTCCCCCCACCTCTCCTCTTTCCCTCGTCTCCCCCCTCGTCTCTCCTTGCCCCGTCCCTCTCCTCTCCTTTCCCTTGCAACAACATGACGTGACGACGATGCGACACTGAGTCGCATCGTCTACGTGTCGTGTTCATCCCCCTTCCCTCTTCCCCCTCTCCTTCTCCCCTCCCTCCCCCCTCATCCGCAATGACACGACGCCGACAGCATGCAACACGACGTGACGACTATGCGACAATGTGTCGCATTGTCCACACGTCGTGTGCACCTTCCGTTCCCTTCGAGGCTGCCTTGCACGGGTCAGGGGTCTACGGGTACGGGTTACAGCGGGGTCGGGTCGGGGTTGGAGCCGTGACACCCCGGGGTCAACCCGTGCTGATCCCTAGGCATAGTAGTAACTTTGTGGGGGGACTTAGATGACTTGGGTAAATAGTTGCGCTCCCACTTTCTTGGAAAAGTTGCGCACCCGCTTGACCAAAAAAGTTGCGCTCCCACTCGACCAGAAAAGTTGTGCGCCCACTTGACCAGAAAAGTTGCGCTCCCACTCGAAATAGTTGCGCTGATTAAATGTGCATTTGGACCCTCATATTCCACAAGTCAAGGAAATGCATGCACAGGATTTTCAATTGGAGTTTCAACGCTTCATGAAACGCCTCGCTGTCGAATGTAATTGGCACATTCATAACGAAACGTGTTATAAGTACTTGAAGCGTGGAGAACAACGATCCAATGCAAAGTGTCGTATGCGAATCCATGGTGACGTGCGTATGTGTAGTACTCTCGATCATGAAACTCATTCTATCCTTTTACGGCGCTTACACCCTTGGATTAACAATTACAATGATGTTATTCTTTTTCTCCTGCAGAGTAACATGGATATCAAGTATATCGGATCAGGACCTGCGGCGAAAGCGTTGGTGTATTACATTACAGACTACATCACTAAATCAGATGTTAAAGTTCACGCAGGTCTACAGTCCTTACAAGTTGCTTTACAAGCAAACGATAATTGTTTTAATGATGATAGCGAGACGTCACTGCTATCGAAACAACGAAGTTTGCTCATTAAATGTGTTAACTCTTTGCTAGGTCGTCAAGAGGTGTCTCATCAGCAAGTGATGAACTATCTCTTGGGACCCGGCGACTGTTATTCTAGTCACTCTTTTAGAAATATTCGCCTTTTCGAATTTACTCGTGCGTTGGATACATATGAATCTAATGTTCGTACTCATCCACAGTACCACTTCGAAGATGTCCCAGCTGTGCCAGTGATCGATTCAGATGATGAACAAGATTCTACTTCGTCTGAGTCGGAAGACGAACGTGAGGAGCTGTGTTCATTTATTCTAAATACGAAGGCCAATGAAATCACACTTAGTAGTGAATTTTACGACTACATCTTTCGTCCGACAACAGCTGAATTTACACGTATGAATTTGTGGGAATTTTCTGCACGAACAGCGAAAGATAGGCTACCTGTAACTTCAGCAAACAACGCTAACAACAACTCAAGGCGAGCCCGAGTAAGTGTTGTTCCATTCAGTTCTGAACAACATCCACAATACAAGTCTCATGGTGTCAAAATTCAAGCACATCAGGTGGTACCTGTTTTATTAGGACGCGAACTTCCGAGCAAACTAAATGACGAAGAAAGTTTTTTAAAGATCGTCATTACACTCTTTAAACCATGGCGTTCGCTTGCTGATCTGCGATCCGCTGGAGAAACCTGGAAAGAAGCTTTCGAACGAGAACAGTTCCCATCGGGGACGCTCGTGCTAATCGAAAACTTGACTTTAGAGAGGGAATGTCGTGACGCGAAGATCTCACAGACTAATTTACGTGCGGAAAGCGATCTGATGGACAGATCTTTAGGCTCTGAAGTTCCTTGCAAATTAGAATCGTTTGAATTCGATGGCTTGATGGCCCTACTTGCGCAAGATCTCTCGGTGGATGATACTCAAGATTCAAATGATAACATGAACGAAGGCTCTACTCAATTTCTAGAAGATACAAGTTCATCTATTGATGACGATGTAAGACAGATTACAGATTGTGCAATGAAGTTTTCTTTGATGGTACCTCCACACGACGATGCCGACGGCGATACTTATAGCTTTTTATTGGAAGTGAGCCAAACTGAATTTGCATTAAGTGACCACATTATACATATGAAATCGGAGAAGCGATTAAAGAGACCAGCCGTTCACCCTCCCGACGTTGAATCACCTGCAAAGCGGAGACGAACTGAAGTTGCTGACGAACAAGTTACTATTCAGCAACTTGTTCCTGATCCCCTATGTAGTTATGCAGAACATACGAATCCGATGATGAGTGAAACATCAACCGTGATGCAACACGTTCATACCTTATTCAAGTTGGATCAAAATCCCGAGCAATCGCGCGCGTTTCAAATAGTGGCTCGACACTTCGCATCCAATTCAGTCGATCAAATGTTGCTTCTTATTTCTGGAATGGGTGGGTCCGGGAAGAGCCATGTAATAAATGCTATCGTTGACTTGTTCAGAAGGTGTGGGCATTCAGACAAGATACTGCTGAGTGCACCTACAGGATGCGCTGCAATGCTAATTGGTGGCTACACGATTCATGCATTAACATATCTGCCTGGAAATTTATCGTCCGCTAACAGATCAGAGCTGGAGAATATTTGGGCTAAAGTACGATACCTTATCGTTGATGAGGTTTCAATGATATCTGCTGAACTGTTATGTCAGATATCGGAGCGGATCTCTGTTGCAAAAGCATTTCAAACAGGTTGCAAAGACAAACCTTTTGGCGGTATTTCCGTGATTTTTGCTGGTGATCTGTGCCAATTGCGTCCTGTCAAAGGATCTGCTTTGTATGCTCATGATTTCCGTAAGCATCCTACTGCTCGAGTTAAAGAAACGATCGTGGGTCAAAATGGTTTCTTTGATGCAAGTATCTGGAGTGGATTAACGCATGTTGTTATGTTGAAGCAGAACATAAGAGCGAAGGATGATCCTTCGTTTGCAGAATTTTTACAACGTCTGCGAGTAGGACAAACTTGGTCAAATAATGCACAGCAGAATGCCGACTACAGATATCTAAAAACGTGATTGCTTGATTGCATTCGCGACGAAAATCTACTTGAATATCAAGACTTATGCCATGCTCCAGTCGTATTTGGACTTAGACGGCTGCGGGATTCTTTCAATTATGTTCGCGCACAACAATTTGCATCGGAAATGAAATGTTCCTTTAATGAATTCCTTTCGATTGATAAAATTGATGGAAAACTGCTGAAGGGTAGACAAAGGTTGCGGATTTGTAAATTACAACCTAAAGACGGAAAAGAACTATTAGGCGTACTTCCGCTCGTGCATGGGATGCCTGTTGTTATAACAGAGAATTTATCGATGCGACATCAAATTGTCAACGGCTCTGAAGGAACTTTAAAGAGGGTTATTTTCCATGATACAGATGAGGGCAAAGAGGCTATCTGTGCATATGTCGAAGTTCCAGGTTCTCGGTTTTCAGTAAGTCGTAACAATGTTGATCTTGTACCTATCTTCCCACAGTCTTCTTCTTTTCAGTATCGGTTTCGACGATGCAACAGAACAGTTCGGATTTCACGAACTCAACTGCCCTTGGTGCCAGCATGGGCATTCACTGATTATAAAGTTCAGGGAAGTACAAAAACACCTATCATTGTCGATCTAGCAAGTGCACGTGGAGTGCAACATGCATACGTTATGCTCTCCCGAGCGAAAAGCTTTTCGCGTCTCGGCATCTTACGATGGTTCCCTCCCCACAGGATATTCAATCGACTACCTGAAGACTTAAGATCGGAGCTTATCCGACTAAGTAGACTAGACGATCACACAAAACAATCATCGACTCTTCCCTCATTGTCAGTCATCGAAAACGTTGATTTTGACAATGCACAAATGTAAATAAGTAAAAACATCCGTCATCTGTCACTGTGAGTTTCTTTCTCCTTCTTTTCGAATACAACCTAATGGCTTACATATCTTCCGCCCCTCAAGTTGCCTGCATTTCTCAATGGCCCCCCTCCTTGTTCTCTCTAATCGAAAACTGTGGGAAAGCGACTGGTACCGGCATTGCATGCAATTTTCCAACTACTCTCGCCGATCTTGCTACCTATGCCGAAATTGTTGAAGACGGAGCGATTCACGATCCGTTTAGAAACAAGTGTATCGTTTACAAGACTCTCTCTACTCCAGAAGTAACAGAAATGCAAACAATATCTTGCAAACTTCATGGATTCCTACACGACTTCCACCTTGCCGATTTCGGAACATGGGACGGGTATGGCATACTATGATCAATGTCTTATTGTTGATGGCAGATCATTCTTACTAGATCATCCGCTAATGCGCACAGAGCAATACAAAAATTGTTTCTCAGTGGGGGAACGTGCAAAAATCCATGGAATGCTCAATTGAACACATTGAACCTTGTTCGTGACTTTATAGCCCGATCTATGAAAATGCCGATTGTAGGGAAAGATTATAATGGTGTTCTTACTCTACGCAGGAACGTATTCGAAAAGGTTTGCTGATATCTCTTTCGTTTTTTATATGTCTTAATATCGGTTTTAGAATGTCTCTCCTGGCTCGTTCACTCCTCTTGATCCACGAGGCTGGTTAAAAAATCTTGATGGTCGGTGGAAACTACGTCCACAACTCCCCATTATGCACCTGAATGATCCAACCACGTTTTCTCAAATACCGGAGGTCCTACTCAACAAAGGTGATTTTGTGGAAGTCGACGTTGAATTTGGACTATTAATAGTTCATATGAAAACGAAGACTAAGGGGGTCAAGCTAGTTCCTTCTTTCAACCACGTTATCCGACTGACAAAGGCATTGAATTACACGGATTCAACTAATGTTCGTATTTTTCAACCAAAACATCCGAGTCCCATTATCTTGTGCATTAACCTCATTTTCTGTCGACGATAGAACTTCAGTAACAAACGCACCTCTAACGATAGCTCACCAGGCGAAGAAAGACCTATCAAGCGTCACCAATCAGCTATTACAATTCAAAGTCGTTCTACGAATGAAATCCAACTTGAAAACGAAGCGGATGATCCACAGTATGCAAAGTAGAAAAAGTGATGATTGAAGCTTCGTTGAATGTAACGTCATTACAAACCTTTCCTCTTGACTACATACGTGTCGAACTCAGACTGTACTACTAGTAGCAAATGACAACTGCTTACAGTACGCTATATTGGTCGACCCAACCATGAAACACGCAAGACGACATCTGTGTAACCGAACTTGTACTCCATTTCAACTGTTCTCAGTCAGCTTCTAAGACCTGTGCTCAAACACGGCATTGCTCTCGATCGATGTGTCCTTTCTAGCTAGCATGTTGTTAAATTTCATTGATCCGCCACAGTTTTTTTTTTTTCAAATGTCTCGAACTCATTGAAATTTGATTACGTATCACATTTCTAATCTTGCGCCGGTCTCACATTGACCACAGTCTCGATTTTCACGATCAGCCCCACTCAAATCACTCAGATGGGGTTCACGCGTTCCTCCTATTCTTCTCCTCTCATCCATTCACCCACTGACATTCTTGTCTTCTGCGACTTTCACTATCATGACGAAACGTGAAAATACAAACGACACGTCACCCCAACCTACGAAGAAGACTAGGTGGGAGACGCTACCCTTCCTATTTGCTGATAGTCTATCGCTAACGAATTATATTTAGGAGTGCCACGCACGCTAACGACGTGTTGACGGCGCGTGCCTCCTGGTATGTTGTTACATTTCTACATAAATGCCTGACTTCACGATAACTTTCTAGCAGCGATTCCTTACTTACCACATCGTCCAATGTTGACAATCCGACGGTCGAAAACTGCGCCGTCAGCAAGGAACAACCACCTACTAATCTATACTTGAATAAGAAGAACTCGACTATTACCTCTAATTCAAGCACTTCAAGAACGCTCAGTGTATGTTCCATAATTCCTCATCCGACCCCCAACTTTGTAGATGAAGACCAAGTCAGCCAATATACAGAAGAAGTGAAAGAGTACGTGCTACAAACCGAATTCTGTAGTGATCATAACTAATGCTATTCTGTGCTTAACAGGCGCATCCTCAAACTTTCCAACTTCATTAACAAGTCGAAAAATATATACAGCCTGGGTAACCTCTTACCGACCGCTACATGGGGTAGATATAATCCGTTGAATGATCATAGCAAAGAGCTATGTGATCCTGCGACTAACGAACCGCTTATTATCTGGATTATCGGTCACATCGTGACTCTCTGGTTTGCAAAAGATGGTTACCCAGAACGTCAAGCGTCTGTCATGATAGCGCCTCTCTCAGATGCTCTGAGGAGACAAGCTTTCGCTCTTCTCGCAGGTCTTTCTATTCCGCGTGAATGTATGTGTAACGTCCGCCGTTTATCAACTTGTAACTGATGATATTTGTTTTCCAAGCATCCGCCGATATGTACGGTACGGCGCTACGAGCGACGAAATGGCAAACGTCAAAAGGTTCAGATGAACCTGTAAGATTTAGTGACAATTTCCATATTGATACAAACTGACAATAGTTAGGTATTATTCGCATCGGTGTATGATGCACGAGAAGTTCTAAGGGCCAAAAACCAAATGGAAACTATGTCCCCCCTTGAACTTCAAAAGAACGACCTTGTCCTCCTGGAGGTCAAGATCGGTTACTATCGAACCAAAGATACTCGAACCGAAAAATGGGGACAACGTGCTCAATTTGAAATGTTAGGGATCTCCCTCATCCATCGTCCGCTCCATACGTCAATCATTCAATCTGACGATGTACGCGACGTGGATAATCTCTGGATTTAAACACAAAACAATGTGTATTGTTTCCTTGTTATCACTCCGATTATTATACACTGCGATTCAACGAATTTGACTGCAAATCGACTTTTTTTTGGCATTGATTTCGATTTCTCCATGGCATTACGAGAATCACGAAGCACATAAAGAAAACTACATTACACGATACATGAATAGAAAGTCATAATTTGCGAATACCAAAGTAATTCAGGAAAATATATAACAAGACACAGACACGACTACTAAATTTTTACATCAAAACAGAGACGACGTAGAACAAAGACCAATACATCATTTTACACCAAGCTTGAAGCAGCAGTCTCTAATTCACAACTTTCGCGAGTCGAGAACGTAGCCAAAGAATTACTTGATCGATCGGCAGACTCACCTCTTCACGCCTCAACAATTTGAACACTTGGACGATCTGGCGGCAGCATTGTGGTACGTCGACCGTCACACCGACTACGACAAAACCGCCATCGTATCTCCTGCTTCTCCACTGCCATGGCCTGATGAAAGTCAGGAACAGACTGACCAGGATGTAACGCTACAGTCATATTCCCTAATCCACGGGTTGTCCTGAAAGACGCTGGACAATCTGGACAAATCATGCATATGTGATAAGCAGGTCCGAATCTAACAAGGATAAGTTACGAAAATTACAAGTTAAAAAATTATCATTACTCACTCAAAAACCTCGTCCGTCCAGATATCATTTGCCCACAAAATACAATATCCTCGACGACCATACTTCCTGTACGCCATGATGGTCGAAGAAGAAAACTGCATCCAACAGTCGAGCATTGGATTCACAAACCCGATAGCACGCGACGTCAGCCTCGGATATGCGGAGAAAAAAGTATCCACTGATACGTAGTTCATAACCACCGATGAGTGGAAATGAAAGACAGGATATATGGCACTGGAGGTACGCGACACCAGTATGTCCAAGGATCGACTCCCATTGATGACTCGTACGACACGTTCGATAGCTGACGTGCCGAAAGAATACCCGATCGACCGGCTGCCGAGAACTGAGAAGCCTGTATCCTGGAGAAACTTGACAACATTTGGCAACTGGGTGGATAGGACATAAAGATCCAAGTCGTGCGGTTGCCAATTCGAGTGAATGGTTTCGAAAATATAGGCGAGTGCAAATGATCCAGAAATAACGGATCCGGTTTCTCTCATCATCCTTTGAAAAAGTAGTGGTTCGGCTACGAACATTCGCAGCATTGATCGGAAACGGTGAATGAAATACTCCCGCACGCTATTGTTCATCAACCGACAAGTTGTGGCAAGGGACAAGAGTCGGCAGACAGGTAAGAACTCCATAATGACTTCCCAAATGTCATAGTTATTGAGGAAGCGACGAGAATAAAAGCTCCGCCTAACACCTACAGAAAGTGGCATGTTTGAGAGGACGACGAATTCACCTAGAACGATAAATTTTTAAAGCTTAAAACGACTTGGATGACCCGAGATCATATTGGCTTTACTATGAAATACCGAATGTGTAAGCCGTTGCTAATCTGAATCGTTCTGATACTGCTTTCAGACGATCGACCCAATCTATTCTGATTGGAAGATAACTCTTGGATAATCCCCCTATGACAATCCAGTCAGTGCGTTTGATTCAGCTACCCGCCCATCTGATTTACACCTAATCCCTCGAACGCGAACGAACCAATGTCGACTACTACTGAACAAGTCAATGTATTCTTCTATGGAAACTCAGACGTTGGATTCACCGAGGTGAACACCAATAATACAACATTTGAAGCCCAGTCGCTTCTACTTCTTGCTCGCCCTTTCTTTGCAAACAGAATTCTCGGCATTTCCTACCACGAAACTCCAAAGGTTACCGAAGAGATACATCAAGAATGGGTAGCGATTTGGGACCAGAAACTTGTCGAGGGTTTGAATGGAATTCTCAGTTCCCCTATCCTCGTGGTCGCTCGCAATACTGAAACCCATTCGCCACTTGACATCTTAAACGAAGACGAGATAGCGTTAATGGATCTTGTGAGGAAGTGAGAATCCTATCGTTGCTACCTTACTTTTCTCATGTAATAAATGTTTCAGTCTACAGGACAACTTTCATGCGGACATTCACACCATTCATCCAAATGAAATTTTTCGAAAATCCGTCAATGCACTCATCATTGAACGGCATGCACCATCCGGCTTCGAATGCTGTCATGTCCAACAACAAATCAATGGAAACTTTTCAATTAACAACCTGACTGACTTCTTCTCGAACATTAACGACATTATCAACATCATCGTAGACGTTACTTGCTTCCAGCGAACGATTCGTCTACTTTGTCTCTTTGACGGACAGAAATGTCACGTGACCCTTCATGGTCCTTACCTCATCTTTCATCTTGACAATGACTACAATGTGCAAGACATGACACCTAGTCACCTTCAAGCAACTGGAGATATTCTTACAAGGTACCTCGTCCTTCATGTAATTTGTTACAAAACACCGACTGATGTCAAAATAGGATCAAACAGATCAAACCAGTGTTCTGATTTTACACTGACTGAAAAAAACTGTATTCATGGTCTTGTAAATGTATTATTACTTGAATTGAATGTATGCGACCGGGGTCCAGGTTTGCCCGGAGGGCTGTAGAATTTTAGAACTCAGCGTCACCTCACTCCGGCAACTCGGACCTCACTTGAGCTCAAGTGCTTTTGCTGTCTGTTACTGCAGCATCGTGATATCGGGGAACGGAATTTAAGCCTATCACTAGACAAAATGTTCAGGGCCTATGATAGCAGTGGAAGCGAATGGCAGTTTCTGATGGGACCCGACTTGAAACTGCTCCAGACGTAAATAATGAGCCAGGTTGCTGATCCACTGGCGAGTGAGCCCAGCATAACACAGGTGTTAGCTGCACCATGTCACCCTTGGAATGAGTATCACCCGTGCCACGTCGCGCTCTATTCGGATGAAATTGCGAGAACTTGCATCGTGCACGGTCATATCACATGAGCTGTCTGGGCACTTGAATAGATTGGCAGCTGCAACGCGAATGTTTCAGCGACGTCGTCAGGCCAGTGACGAATCGAAATCTGAAGCTGACTCGGCGACTTAGTAGACCGAAATAAAACGAAAACCAACTTTCCCATCGTTCGGAGGTGTCAACTCTTCTGAGCACGGGTTTCAAGATCATTGGTGAACACTCGAGCCAAGGACGGTCGTCGCTAGTGACGCGACGCAAAACCAGTTGCGAGAAATAAAAGAAAAGAGTATGCATCATCTATGCGTCTATTCCGACTTCCTCTGACTCGTTAGCATACCTCGCAAGTTTTCGACATCACGCTCGTCACTCCGACAGATCCGACCCGATCGACTCGTAATCATCGTTGTCGAAAGCAGACAAGAACGTTGAACGCTAACTGTGCTCGCCCATTGGCGACAGCCTCAACACCGCTACGCTCTCGACGTGCGCCGTCTGAGGGAATAGATCGAACCCTCGGAGACTCTCCAACACGTACCTCTGTCTCATCTCCGTCTCCGTTCCTGTCCCTACACCCGCCTCCTCGGACCGATTGACAATCAATCCCACGTCTCTCGCTTGGGTGTGTACATTACAGCTCACATACACGACCGTCCCTGCACCGAATGCCAATAGCTGGTCGATAAACTTGGTATCGCACCCCTTGCGCGGGGGGTCGATGATCACAGCGGTCTTGTCCTTCGGGAAGTGAGTGACGGTCGCAAAGATGTCCGAGGCGTCGCCGGCCAAAAAGGAGCATTTGTCTGGTGGAAGCTGGTTCAGTTTGGCGTTGGCAGTGGCGGCCTGGATGGCGTCGGAGGAAAGCTCGATGCCGGCAACGGTGACAAAGTGAGGGGAAAGGAGGAGCGAGAAGAGGCCGCTGCCACAGTAAGCATCAACGAGGTGGGTGGGCGAGTTGTTGGACGATGAAGATGGGAAGATGGCATCACGGACGTAGTCAGTGAGCGGGACGAGGATAGCGTTGTTATTTTGGAAGAAAGCATGCCCAGGAAACTCAAAGTAGGTATCGCCGACGCGTTCACGGACGGTGGCTTTGTGGTCTGTGATGCAGATGTGTTTTGCGGGGTCGTCTGGGGAGGTGGGGTCGATAGGGAGAGAGCGATCGAGAGAGTCGCGAAGGAGGAGGGAAACGCCTTTCTTGTAGGACCAGATGTTTCTGTTTGTGGTCAGCACGGAAGGCGATGGGTCAGCAGGTGGCGTACTGAATGATCTTTTCTCGTATTGGACCGAGTGCTTCGTTGAGGACGGGGGTGGCGATGGGACATTCCTGGTGCAGGATGAGCGGACGGTATCATGTTGAAGAAGAGACAGACCTCGATGTCGATGACCGACTTTTTTCCAACTTCGTTGAACCCAATCTTGAGCCAGTCAGGCTTGATGGTAGTGGGTGTGGGATCAGCGCGCGCCTTTTTTGGAGGAGCCTCAAAGTGGGGCGTGATCTTTGTGCGATAGTGGTACTGTTTCGGAGAACCTATGGTTGGGAGAACGACGGGCACGTTGGATGGGGGCATATCTAAAGCAGTGTGAGCAAGGACAAAGACCAAGATCAAGACCTGCCTGAAAAGTTTTTGTACGCCTTCACCACGACGTCGCGCTTAATGTCGAGTTGTTTTTCATAGGAGAGCATCTGGTACTGGCATCCGGAACATTTACCAAAGTACTTGCATTGTACTCGGTCGTCGTCTCGCCACGCGGGGTTGGGTTCGATGACTGTGATGAGGTCGGCAAAGGAATGGAGACGTGCATTTCGGTAGATGCGGACGCGGATGCGTTCGCCAGGCAGCGCAAGCGGTGTGACTATGACCCAGTTTTTGTCGGGTCCGAGTGCGAGCGCGTCGCCATGCGATGACAGACGATCGACGACGACATCGAGTTCTTGTCGAAAGTGAAATGGAGCGTCTCTGTCGGTCTCGTCGCTGAGCAGGGCGCGGACGTCGCGCCAGAGGACGTCGTCGTGCGAGAAGGGCTCGATGGGACGCTGCCTCCACTTGGCCTTGGTCGTCATTGTCCGAAACAGTCGGAGCATCAAATAGCCAAAAACGCGCTGCTACATTTATTTATTGGCCCGGAACGAAACTTGCTACCAACACTTCATGATCTTCACGCTCACCCGCCTCGTCGTCGCACAAGAGCCCGTCGACTCGCCCGAGTTCTGGGTCAAAATCGCAATCAGTGCTCTCCTCGTGCTCGCTGGCGGTGTTTTTGCTGGGTGCGACGTTCCACTTGTCCCCTGAGTCTCCGCTCATCTCGCCTTAGCCTCACCCTCGGCCTCATGGGTCTCGACGACCTCCACCTTCGTGTCCTCGCAGCCTCCTCTGAAGACCCCGTCGAACGGAAAAACGCGCAGCAAGGTACATCCCTGTTTCTCCACACCCCCTCGTGCTCACTCTCCTAGTCTTGAATCTCATGCACAAGGGTCGTCACTGGGTTCTCGTCGTCAGTACTTACCGCTCCCCTCCAAACTCTACTCACTCTCCTTTAGGTTCTCCTCCTCGCCAACGTCGTCCGTACGCCCCTCTCCATCCTCCCTCGCTTGCTCACTTTCTCTCCAGATCATCAACGAAAGTTTACCTATTTTTCTGGACGGAGCCGTAAGCATCATCTGACTTTCTTTCATATTTCCTGATTATCATCCTGTTCTAGATTGGCGGCGGTATTGCGGCCGTGGCCATCTCCACTACTGCTATTGGTGCGATATCGTATCCACGTCTCCATCCCCTGTTTTCTGATCTTCGAATTCGCATCAGTAATCTTCGGGTATGTGTCATCATACTGTTCCTTCTTTTCCGTCTCTGATGTATTTTCTATAGCGAGTACGTGCAACTTCTTCTCCTCCTTCGGCTCCCTTCGACCTTCTTTCAGGATTATTCCTCAAGCTGCCAGTGTTAGGTATGGCCTCGCAATCGGAGCTCGTTGCGCCCCCTTTGTCCTCTGTCTTATGTATTTGTTTGGTACTTCTATCGTTGCTCCCCTTCATTGCTCCTTTTAATTTCCGTCCCAGCTCCCGTAGCTTGGCCCATCGCTAAACTCTTGGACTGGGCACTTGGCGCGAATGAAGCCCACACCTACAAGAAGGCAGAGCTCAAATCCTTCCTCCAGTTCCATCGCACCGGAGAAGAACCCCTTCGCGATGACGAAATCAGCATCCTCAACGGCGTCCTCGAGCTCAACACCAAAAACGTAGAAACAATTATGACCCCTATCAAGGTTTCTTATCTCCTATTCCCCCTTTTCACAGCCTCATCCATTCCTCTAGGATGTCGTCACGCTCTGCGCGGATACCATTCTCGATCACTCCACTGTTGATGCAATGTATGTTCACACGTGCCGTGATACCTCTTGCGATCCTCCAAACGCGTTTCAGACTCAACAGCGGCTATTCCCGTATACCTGTACATGAGCCAGGCAACCTACTCGCTTTCCGGGGGCTTCTCCTAGTCAAAAAGGTTCTTGTCTAGTAGCTGTGCTGTGCCTGTCCTCACTTCGATAGCAGCTTCTCGCATACGACCCTGCAAAAGCCCTTCCTGTGTCCAGCTTCAAACTCTCGATTTTACCAGAAGCTCATCCTTCCATCAATTGCTTCCAAGCATTGGACTACTTGTGCGTTTTGATGCCATTCAGCCCTAATAAGGTTACTTGTCTCACGCTATTTTCTCTCCAGTCAAACGGGTCGTGCGCATTTATTGCTAGTAAGCCGCACACCCGGTCTTGCGGGTGGCGGCATAGGCGTGATCACTCTTGAAGGTACGTCTATTTATATCTATCTCTGGCCTCTTATCTTGTGGCCCCGACCCATTGACAGATATCATCGAGGTAAGTGGCCCTTGCATGGATTCGCCACATCATTCTAATCAGCGCTGCACATTGTATTCGCTACTCGTCGTTCGCGTGCGCCAATTTGGCCATTGGGTTCGCTTGATCATAGGAAATAATATCGGAAGAGATTGTAGACGAGACGGACCAGTATGAGGATAATCAGAGTAAACGACGTGCCAAGCGGTTGACGACCGCTGCCATGATGCGGGGGTGCGTCCTTCATTTGCCTCTAATTTCTTACAATGCATTTCTTTTCTGCGCACCGTACGGTATATGCTTATTTCTTCGTCTACAGAATTGTTGAACGTGAACGCAGCATTGTTCGCTCTACCTATGAGACCCCCACGTTACCCTCGACCCCTCTCCCGACCGAGTCGTCTTATTCTTCCCTTTTGCCGCACACGCCGCATCAAGTCCATCAGCAAATCCAGCACCGCCAGTTGCAATACCATCCATCCCCTCTGGTACCACAACAGGACCGAGATACAAGCGCGTTGTTGCTCAATCCCACGCCCCCATGGTATGGCGCCGTCGGTGAATCACCCAAGAGCTGACACTGGTGGGTTCGGAGCGGTCGTGTTCCTTTTATCTGTGAAAAGGTGCTGCATCGGCATGATGGATTTAGGAAATATGAATCATCTAGGTGTGTCATTGTATGTTGCAACGCGAGTGGTTGGGAGCGTCATGTATCATTTGTTAGCTGTCATTGTTAATGTTGCTTTACATTCCTGCCAAACGGAAACTCGATAGTCTCCAGTGATAAAATGTATGACAGTTGATATAGAAACCACCTGTTACGTCCATCAGTAGATTCAAGCCTGTAGCCGAGATTACCACTGATGACTGGTGTGATGATCGGAAAGGACTCGCGCCATATGTTACAAATGTATGTAAGCCAGAGACTCTCTGGGCTTGGTTCCCATTATAAATCGATCGAAATGGTAGGGTGACCATGATCAGGTGCGTTGGCCCGTTGACATGTGGTGAGTAAACACGATCATAGGCGCTCTTCCAGAAAGTTACCGCCGAGAACTTATCTACTAGGTGTCACCAGACCATTTGCCGCGGACCAGTCACGATCACAGACGGGCTCCCGAGCTCGGAGGAAATAGTACTTTCCTATCTTCCTAGTTTCATCTCCAGGCAAGCCTTCTGACAGAACCCACATACTGACAAGACTAGGATCCAGAACTCGTTTCAGCTCAACGCGGGGCCGCATCAGGCGACGCGGAGCGGAAGCAACGGTTCAGGACGGTATCGCCACCGTTTTTCTGGGAAAGGTCAAGCGCCGTTGCCCGAGCGCTCGAGTCTTGAGCTTTATCTTGGCGTCCAACTTTGAAGAGAGTCTCGGAACCGACTCGGACGTGCGCACATTGCCAAGACATACCTCCCCTGGTTCTTGGGACGTGTTCAAGCTCGAGTAAAACTGTGACCGTGAGCCATTGCAA
Source organism: Tylopilus cf. pernanus (assembly GCA_038090575.1). Taxonomy (NCBI): domain Eukaryota; kingdom Fungi; phylum Basidiomycota; class Agaricomycetes; order Boletales; family Boletaceae; genus Tylopilus; species Tylopilus cf. pernanus. Next base: position 1,943 of record JBBPMZ010000276.1, on the reverse strand, counting down.
GTGTGACGTCGAGTCGAGACTGACGAGGTAGGTTGCCAATGTTGTTTGAGAATACCGCACCCATGACATCATGGGAATTGTTAGCACTGCAGACTCACTGAGAGCCGAATTCAACCCGAATCTTTTGACACGGGTAGTTTGACCCCTCCCGAAATTGAAGCGAGCATACATACCGCTACCGAATGTGAGTTAGTTCCACTTGGCGAGTTGCCTGCCGCTCTCAGGCTATTGATTTATGATAACTAAGCCATACTTGTCTTACAGTGCTGTTGAAGTCAATCCTCCGAATCCCGGAGTCAGCAATATTATACCAATCTCTGGAGGTTGAAGTATATTCTTTCAAGAATTAACATGACGCGAAAAGGTTTAGCCTGACACGCGATTACGTCGTTCCTCTCTTCGCTTGTGGCTACACGCTCAAACTCGCACTGCGAACGCGTGCCAGTGCGCCTTGATAGAGGACTCGCAACCAGTGCCCTTCCATCCTCTCCTTTCCCAATCAAACCGTACTGACAAGATGGTACTCAGGCGCACGCCAAAGCGAGATCTATTGGGCATTGCCATCACCCAGTTCGCTATTCTGAACATCGCATGGGCATTCTTTATCGCTGTCAAGATCAAGAATCCTCTTCCCCTGCCAGATGGCACGGCCAAGTGGGTGGACAAAAACCCTACGGAGACGACGGTTGTGGTCACCGTCGTCGCGACCATCATTAGTTCCATGACGTCGAGGTAGGTATGCTGGCACTTGACGTTTGCTCGGGGTTTACTCCTCATACTTGCGTCCAACTTGTCTTAGTTGCTTCACACGGGCTGCAAAGCACGCGCTAAGGCATTACCTCAGTTCTCGACGCTATATATCACTCGCCAATTTGAGCCTGGGCGTCGCAGTGACGAGCGCGTCGTTTAGCTTCAAGCGCAAACCCAGATATCTGGGTACGACCCTCGGAACATTGCTCATCGCGGCGACATTTGGACTGGTGAATTCTGCGTATGTTCAAGTAGTGGCATGGTCTCGTTGATTGCTCACTTGACACTTGATAGCTGGACGACGTTCCTTTCGCCCAGTCAGGTCAACGTACTCGTCCCCGTGACGGGCGAGGAGCTGGATCTCCGAAGCCAAGCGTTCGACGCACTCTTGGGTCAAGATATGAACAATACCTTTGGCTTTTCGAATGGGACTCTCGTTACTCCTCCGAGTAAGCCGTTTTCATCGTGCAGAGACCATATAAACTTGGTTATCTACATGTTTTCCTTAGACTCCTCGAATTCCATCGTCTCTTTCGCTTCCACAGGCGGCGTGACGAGAGCCACTGCATATGCGTCTGGAGAGCCAGGTGTTCTCAACTTCAACAACGTCACGTACCAGACGTCTACTGGTACGTGTTCGAAAGCGAAGTCCTGGAGTCTAACGGATAGCCGAGGTTACGTTCAGGTGGCGTTCTTTCAGCTACTTTCGGAGATGGTCACACCGACGGTATCAACGCGACGTCAGCGTCTGGAACGCCTGCGTCATTCGGTGGTGGATACGTACCAGGGAATCTGAAAGCGAGTACCACTCGGAAGGGAATATCCTCTACCTACAACATCACTCAGCAAGGCCTGACAGCAAATGTCTCCTGTTCCAATTATACGAATTCTGCCGATTGGTACCCGATCGAGATCGCGAGTGTCGGTGTGAATGCGACCTATGAGATGGATGGTTATGTCGCTGGTATCGTGCCAGTTGCCAATACCACGCTGCCACGCATGAGTTGTAACCCAAGTACGGCGTATTTGCTCTTGATGCTGAACCCTAACCAACCTCCCTTTAGATATCACTGGCGAAGGGATGATCGCTTCGATGGCGGCGGTCAACTTCAATAATAGCAATTATCTTGCGTCAGTGGTCTGTCCGTACACGTGGCAGGATTCACGCAACGCTGATAAAATCGGTAAGGTAT
>JBBPMZ010000275.1:0-17401 GCA_038090575.1 Tylopilus cf. pernanus | reverse complement strand
GACAAGTTTAGATTGACGACCTTGAACCCTGTATCTCGGAGAGATGTGGAGGCACGGATCTCGGCTGTGCCCGCGGCACAGTGGGTATGTTGACAAAGTCTCTCCGGTCGTGCCTGGCTTATCGATGGTGTATTTGCACCCGGGATCCATCCAGGTATCCAGGTGACATGCACGTGTGAACACAGCGCCTTGGGCCTAGATCCGCTGGTGGAGCAGCATACGATGTTTGGCTTGATAATCTGCCCCACTTGAACGGTGGATGGTGGGTCTCCAGAGCGGCTCTTGTCTCAATCCCGCACCATACAGGACTTTGTTCGATGGCACAAGGACTGCATCCGCTCAGACCACCAAACACATGTCATCGTGTCCGGAATATCCCATGACATGCATCATGTCAGACATGAGCTAAGCTGACACGTTGGACGTGTGGGCCCTCTGTGCTTTATTCATAGGTACGTACCTTTTAGCCTTTTCGTTTCGTCGCAATATACCGATTTCGAAATTGTGAAGGTTCGTAGGACCGTCGTTGCCAATTATTTTAAAATTTAAATATTATCTAGGTCGACAAAGCTGTAGTTGGCCTCTATAACCAAGACTACAGCACTCGATGGGTGATAGGTGTGTAGAACTGGTTCTATTTATCTGTGTAAGTTCTAAAAAATTGTTTTTTAGCAACTTGGCGCAAGGACCAGTAATACGGTCACATACACTGACTTATCATAGAGTGCGGAATATCTGGCATAATTCACGCAAAATATGGACGTGGATGTCCTTTCTGCTTCAAACAATGCACTCTTTTAGCCTTCGTTCCGAGTCTGTTACAATTTACTGATTTCAAAGGTGCGCTTGTAGGACGGACTGCCAGTGCATCTAAAATCCAGTTATTCAGATCAGCGAAGAGGTATTCATAAAGAACTGGCTACTTTGCAAGTCCCAATAATCCCCTTCAAAGACTTGAAGCTCGATCTCGGGGACTGCCGATGACGTCGCTTGGAAGCATTCAAGTCGTCTCCAAGTAAACTAAGCACAATGCAACCACCCACAGACTCCACACACCACTGAATGGCTATATAAACATGTCGTGTTCGCTCGCGCCCCCCATCGTCACAAACCATGAACGTTCTCCGTTTGCTCCGTTTCTATATTCCTTTTGTATATCTCGTGCTAATTATCTTCAAGTTCTCCCAGCGTCCGCCACGTCCAAAAGCCCGCCTCCCAATCACGCGACGTCAAGACGATCCTGGTGTCGAGCATCCCGGATGGCGCCCAGAGTGTGACTGTGAATGTAAATGTCGAACAGGCTCGTTCGGATTCGAGGGCGACTTGCACAAGCCAATACCGATACCAGCACGGACACCGATCAAACTCGAGGACGTGGAACTGACCCCGTCAGTGGTATCAGACGACGAAAGGAAGCGTGATCGTTTTAGCGTTGCGCGCTGTGCGTGTCCCGATGTGACGCGCGACCTGCGGTGCCACACAGGAGAGGACCTCGGTCGAGATACACGAAACGAGAGCGGACAGGATGCGCTGAACGGACAGACAGAGGAAATGTCGGTGCAACGGGATCAATCGAGACCATTGTAATTACGCACTGGCTACATTTATTAATACCACTTTTTAAGACGCGTCGAGGGCGCATCCTTAGCTTACGCCATCGTGATGACTTGGATTGGTGTCGGAGTCTGTATTCCTCTTCGTCATCACACTCAATTGCAAGTACCCAAGTGGAGTTAGCGCTGGTCAGCCCTCAGGTGGCCTAATCATGGGGATGCATGATGCTATGTTCGGATCTGCAACCTCACGGAGAGTCAGATGACATGAGCAGCAAGTCCGACCTCCTGCTCAAGATATGACTGCTCGGCAACTAGTACATAACGGGCACTGACAAGTACTGTGACGACCAGGCCATTCTTTTCCGTCAGGTTGTCTCCCACTCTCACTCACCCGGCAATGTCCCGCTTGGAGTTAAAGAATGGTATGTTTCTCGGCGAGGCGGTGGATACCCCATACTCACTAAATCATAGCATTAACCTGGATACCTCCCTTGCGCTCCCGGGATGCTGACGAGAAAGAAACACCACCCGGACCTGACTCGGAAGAAGGTAAGTAAATGACACGCCATTGGAGGTGCTACAGTTTTGACAGCGATACAAGAGGTGAACGAAAACTGCCCCACGCCAAGTAACTTGCAGACAAAGGAGTCCACTGGCAAAATGATTGAAATAAATACAGGAGACGGTACAGTGGCACTCACGTTCCTCAGGGACGGGACGTTGATGAGTGGTGGCAATGAAAAAAAGATTCGATTTTGGGGAACTGAAGATGGGAAGGAAACAGGAATGCCGATAGACGCACGAGGATACGTGTGGAGTCTGGCGGCGTCGCCAAATGGAGAGTGGATCGTGCGAGGAGGCGGAGGCGGCGCAGTGACGGTGTGGAATGCACAGAGTCAACAAAAGGTAAATTCGTTCAACGCACATGGCCAAGGAAACCAAGTGAATGGAGTCGACATCTCGCCGGAAGGTGCAAGAATTGTGACGGCGTCCCGCGACCATACCGCCTGTGTCTGGTCTCTGGAAACTGGCGAACGATTGCTAGGCCCATTGCAACACGACACCTGGGTTGCCGCTGCCAAGTTCTCACCAGACGGATCCTCCATTGCCACCGCGACATTGTCCGTTAAATCTGTTCGAATATATGGCAGTTTGGATGGTCACTGCCTGGTCGAGTTTCCGATCAAAGTCGAGGGCGCGTTCAATGGATCGGTCACCTGGGCTAGCGATAGCAGGCGCTTATTTGCATTGTCTGGCGAAGGCAACATACACGTACTCGACGTACTCACCAAGACGATGCTTTCAACCTGGCCAATTCACAGCAGGACTGTACCCAAATGTATTGCCTTGGCGAGCAACGACATGTTCCTCGCTGCCTCTGCAAACTCCTCCGTGTCGTTGTGGAGCACGACGACACATGAGCAGATTGGGCCTGTCATCAACCACACTGCTGACATTGCTTCTATGGCAATTTCTGTGAACTACAAGCTTGCGGCAGGTGGGGGAAAGAAAACCACAGTATGGAACCTCGTTGACATTCTTCCTTATCCTTACTCTGACAATGTGAGTTCACCTGCAACGTTATGATACTTGATAACAAAGTTCATCCCAGATATCCTTGCTTCAAAAAATTCGACGTGAGAGAGCTGAAAGAATGGATCTTCAAAAGACAATCCAGTTTCTTCGTACACGCGACAAGCACTCAGGTATGCCTATCAGCATCTTCGCAACGTTGGTTTGGTTGATATTGGTATCTCCCAGCTGAAAAGGCATCCAATCTCCAGGACTCTGTTCTGCAACTTCAGAATGAACTGGACGACTCCAAACGCGCCTCTAAGCAAATGAGGAATAGCATGAGAGAGACTCTCCAGTCACTACAAAGCGACCTTGGAACCAACTCCAGTACGTTTATTGACCTTCTGGCTTGCGTTGCCCGGCCTTGTATTTGCATTACTAAATGCCAAAGGACAGTTGATGCTATCAGGTGGCTCCTTCGTGCGCACGATCAAAAACTCGAATGCGAAGAGCTATACGATGAGGGTCGTGTATTCGACGCTGCGACGGCCTTTCTGAATATGACAGGTGCTCCAAGGGAAATCATCAAATCGAACCAGATTATTCTGGATTGGCAAGCTAGTAAGTTTTGGTAACACAGACCAGATAATAGTGAATGATTTATCACAATAGAGTTCAAGGACCAGTGTATTATAGCGTTGGAACGGATCGGCGATGAGATGTCGATCACTGCAAGATATGTAAAATATGATGAAATACTTTCGACCTACTCCACTGCGCTCTCCCTTGGCCCCTCGAATCCAAGTGATTTGCTAATCAAGTGGGTGAAAATAATGTTCCGTTGTAATTCAACGAATCAGGTATTGCGTGCGGTCGCAAAGGTATGTATCAGATGGCACTTCACGATCAGAAAATGACTATCTTTTTGCTCAGTTCAGACTTCCGGGCTTCACCGTGTATCGTGCAATTTGCGAAACACTCGAGACGAGCGGTGGTCGCATCATGGAAGCAATCGCATGTTTTGAGCGGATGCAGAACGAAATAGCCCTGACAGGGAATGCCAATATCGACGACGAGCGAATTCGATGGGAATCTAGTAAAGATTTCGAATTCGGCATAACGAACCTAGTTAATTCAGATTCCTGACAGGTTTTGCGCTCCGTCTCGCCGAGAAACTGGTGGAGATGGGGGATAATGCTATGAATCATGGAAACCATGATGATGCCATCACACGTTACTCGGATGCGCTATCGCTCAAACCAGCGTATTTCGGAGATATTCTTGTCAAGCGGAGTCGAGCTCGAGCAAAGGCGGCTTCTTGGAACAAGGCACTGTCAGACGCAGAGAAGGTAAAAAATTTTCTGCATCGCACAGACTTGGCCTTGATAATCCGTACATTCTATTCAGGCCATCGAACTTGAGCCACATTTCTACAAAGGCTACGAAGCCAAACATGCAGCGTTACATGGCATGAAGCGTTATGGTGAAGCATTTGGAGCATTCAGGACCATGTTATTAATGCTCGAGCGATCTCCTGATCCGTGTATTCGTGGTGTGCCTTTCTTCATCTTCACATCAGAATCATGCTTTATTGATTTTACTTTTCCATCTTAGAGCTCTCTCGTCAGTACTTTGATGCAACCCTTGAGGTACATAAAACGATTGCGGAGAAAATTCTGCACATGCCACGTGTGCTCATCAACACCACTACCGGCCGCCTCTACAATAAATCCCAGCAAAATGGAGCCTTCGAAGAGGATCCAATATATGAAGAGCTACGGTCCTCGATGACTTCTGGTGTTGATTCTGCGCGTATCCGAAGGGAAGTTGAAAAATATTATCGATATGTCACGTTCTCGCATACGTGGGAAAACGGCGAACCACTACTCCAGAAGGTCGAAAACATCTCGATCTACGAGCTAGAATCTGAGTCCTCCGCTGCGAACCTCAAGCTGAAAGAGCTTTGCAAGCTTACTCGTTCTCTTGGATTCCGGTGGCTATGGTCCGATACATGCTGCATCGACAAAAAGGATCAGATAGTGTTACAAGAGTCCTTGGTCGCTATGTTTACATGGTATCGTGGCTCATCTCTCACCGTTGTCCATCTTCGTGGTGTCCGATCGGATTCGCAGCAGCCTGGTGATCTACGGAATAGTATCTGGAACACTCGTGGATGGACATATCAAGAATATATTGCTGCCGAAGTCATCCAGTTCTACACCGAGGACTGGAAGCCTTACCTTGGCCTTAACATGTTTAACCACAAAGAATCACAGACAATCATTTCCGAGATGCAACAAGCCGGGGGTGTTTCCGCAAAAGAGTTGGTCGTTCTTCGACCGGGCTTGGAAAGGATACGCGAGAAACTCCATCTAGCTTCGACGCGTAAAACCACGCTTGTGGAGGACATGGCGTACTCCCTGTTTGGCATATTCAATGCTGCCATTCCCGTGATATATGGAGAAGGAAATCGTGCGCTCGGCCGCTTCCTAGAGTACATCCTGGCGGGGTCGTGTGATATCACCATCCTCGCTTGGACTGGGCGCTCGGGTGACTACAATAGTTGCCTACCTGCACATCTCTCCGTCTACGAGCAACTTGTACCCCAACATGTCCCTCCACTTATCGAGATGCCCAGGTTAATACAGATAATCATCCACCTACGCCGATCCCTACCCGATCTCTCCATCGCCAATACACTCTATGATCGACTCCATGCTCTTCCCCCACTTTCCGTTACTGCTAGTCGACTACAACTTTCTGGTATCGTCTTTCGCATCGCAGGACTTGCCCAAACATCAGGTCCAGATCCTGATACAGGCCTCCGTGTCTATCGCACGACGACATCCACATTTGGGCAACTCGAGGTGACGACGACCGATGATTTGACCCGGACAAAAGAGTTGTACGTCGTCCATCCTTGGATTCGCCCGTTGCTCGACCAAGAGTTCTCGGATGGCGCAACGGCATTGGACAAAACGACGCAGGTGTTACGGTTCGTGGCTCGTCTAAGACAGCCGTTTGGTGCACTGGTGTTTGCGCCACTGTCGCGTGTCGAGTATCGGCGTGTTGCGGCAGATTGTTTGGTCATGGTCCAGGTTCGGGAAGAGATATCGTTGGCTGAACTGGTGGATAACATCCGGACGATTGAGGTACACTAGGCTGTGAGTTTGTTGTTCTGATACCCATTCTCGTTTCATTTTGTTTTAGTATTTTAATCTATGCATCATCATGTATCACAGTAAAGGCAAGAGACTTTGAAGTCGATATAAAAATCCACGCAAATTATTACAGTCGGTCAGACAAATCACACAAACTTTGGTGGTATTTCTTTCTTCGGATTTATATCATGGATCATATCATTATTGTGTTGTATGTGTACGTATAGAATGTCTGCGCTTGATCGCCGATCCAGTCAACTCAGCGACAAAAATGAGAAGACCATGACGATCCCTACTGAATGACAATGCGTCGTGGCTCTTGTTCTGGGGTCGTCATTGGGAATGTCACTGTCAAAACACCGTCCTTTAACTTGGCCTTGACGTCCTCAGCCTAAATGGACCGTGTTAGTATCCAATGTCGAGCAGTATCAGGCTCAAACACTCACCTTGGTGGACAGGGGGAGCTGCAATGTACGAGAGAACTTGCCATAGCTGCGTTCATGCACCGCGTGCCCTCCCTGTTCCTCATGCGGGCGGGATGTCCTCGTCTCACCGGAAACGGTGAGGCGGTTCTGGTGCACGTCGATGGTGACATCGTCGGACGTCATACCGGGAAGCTCGAACGTGGCTGTCACGACGTTGGTATCTTTGGATTCCTCAATGTTCATCCTGAAAGGTGCGTTTGGTACATGGTGGGGCGTGATGAGAGAATAGCATGCTTACTTTGGACGAAAGAGATTGGTACGCTGGGCCCCGTTTGGCACCGAGTGCACTATCAAACAGGCGGTCGAACTCGCTGAGAGGATCATAATGGAGACGCATGAGAGACATGATGAGATGTTAGTGGCGAATCAGACTTCAAGTGTCGAGTGGAATGTTTTGGGGTCAGATATCTTCGAAACACCTCGCTTTTATAGTGCGATCGCGGCCCACAGTATACCTCCAGAACATGGAGTACTCCATGGGCCTTGAGCGTCGTGCGCCTTGGTGGCTGTTCGGAAGTTTTCGAGGGCCTTCTCAGTATTTCCGGTAACGTCTATTTGTGTTTATTTGTAAACTTACACGAAAGGTGAGTACAACTCCACCAATTTCAAGTTGATACCCAGGCTCTCTGACATAGTTTTCTATCAAACTTCTTGAACTTGCGATCACTTGCAATGCTGCGATCCTCAAAATCCAAGAACGTACCTGGTCTCTCTCGAGACGCAACGTATGAAATTGGTGGCCCGAATAATAGACCAGAATTATGTTTATGGCAAACATATTCTCCGATGAACCTGAGTCTACATACAAAGATAAAGAAGCTCAGTTCGGAAAGAACGAAATCGTAAACCCTTTAACGGGGTCACAGTGTGGTAAGGAGTATTGACACAAGCCTGGGTAGAGTCACATGTATGTAACACGATCGTAGGTTGTGGCCTAGTTCAGGGTCCGCGGGGTATCTTGGAAAGTTGAAATGGCAACGGTGAATTATGTACAAGAAGATGACGAGAATAATCATTACAGCATCCCTGTTACAGATATGCCGTACTTATTGCGTTAGCAGGACATGCCAGTGATCTGGTATGCCGCGCAAAGTTCATTTATGCTATAATGAACCAGACAAGAATAATGACAGTGACGCTCAGTGACAGCGAGGGGAAGAGACCACGTGCGTTCGAATTGTCTACAGGAAACCGGTACAAGGAATGAATCAAAACAAACAGGGGACGAACAAGGAACCAACGTACTTGGACCCCTCACCCCCGGAGCAAGCTGTGCAAACCCAACTGCAGGAGGATCGGCTCGAAATACAGAGTAAACGTTCTTGAGAAAGACGTCGCCAATAACCCAAGAAGGGGCAGACAGGCTGCCGAGAGCAACCTCAGGCATGTCGAATAATCCCCCGACACACATCCCAGTCTGATCATCAAGTGTACCAAAGTTCATGTCTGCGGCATTGATGGCCCAGCTAGTACCACCAAATGATATAGAGATATTGATATTGGTGTCGCATGCTGTGTATGATCATTAACTGGCTGCTTGCTATCAGATAGGTATGGACTCGGATCACGTACGATATGCATGCATGCCTTGGTAAAGGCCAGTCAGCGCCACAGAATTTGGAACATGGGCCCAGATTTCCTGAGAGATGGGACTTGGTGCACCAATGAGAGTGGTACCAGTGTCAATCGCAGCGAGTCCACTATTAGTGGGAACAGTGATCGAAGATCCTTGAATAGTTACAGCTGAACGCAGTAGCAGAACAGTTTAGTAATCGATGCAACCTCATTGACGGTACTTACCGTGAACTTGCTGGAACCAATAGGAAGGAGTGGTACCATTAGGCATATCTATAAACTCAATATCGCCAGTGTATAGACTTGTATTAGTGCCACCAAGCGTAAAAGTACCACCAGGTGCAATAGTTAGGTTCAAAGACGAGTCGATATGACGCTCGAGGTAAAATGCGAACATGGGTTGAGACAATGAGCTCTGATTGCTCAGCGCCTGCCAAAACGGAGGTGTCTGGAGAACAGATAATGTTTGGAACCCCAGTCCCATAATGCCTGATAATCTATCATCCAACATGTCGCTCATTGTCGTCATGGTGTCAACAGTAACTACGGGTAAGATGAATCCTCAAGGCCCTATCATTCAAAAGTATAAATGTACCCACGAAGTCGCTGAGCTTGTAGGGCAAAGCCGCCAAATGTGACAGTGTCCTTGATGGCAGTACCGCCCACAAAACCAGAACCATAGTCAATGGGAAGTATCGACGTGAGGTTCTCATAAGTTGAAGATTCCGAAGGAATGAAGAGCCGGACAGTGGATATGCACTCAGTGGGGCAAGGGGTGGGGGGCCACGTGGCCACCCATAGATCGGAGGAGCCTTCGTTAGAGTGAGAGACATGCAAACCTAAGTTGGTTACACTCAACTCACCGGTATCAAGGATCATGTTAAAATCCTGGGCCCTGTAAAGATGCAGATCAGCAAGCATTATCCGTTTATCGAGGGATATACAGACGGCGTTCCTATGCCTACAATACCGGAATAACTGACATCACTTTGCTGCAAGCTCATTTTCTTGAATACTAACACGAGACAGGAAATCGGAATGACACACTTCATCACTTAAAGGGACGTAGCCAGAAGTATCTCGTTTCAGTTCCTTCACATTAGCAGTCGAAAGTCCATATTTTCGTTTGATCCTTTCCATAGCTTTGGGCAGATTTTCGACATGGCTTAACATATTGCTGCGTCTGCGAATGGGGACATGAATTGGAGTAGGATGAGGCACTGCGAGAACCCATGGAAAGAATGCGAAGGTGAGGATGAAAAACGAAGTTATCATGACAGGAGAATTTGAGCGCAGATAAGTGAGGGATCAGCTGTACCATTCGATGTTAATATATGGTACATTTACCACTAGTACACAGCAAATGGAGAGACACGTGGAAAGAGTATCTCAGGGTTCAACGAAGTCGACGTGTCTGCACGCCGTGTCTGCGCCCCGAGCGATGCCAATACCCCCGAAGTGCACTAAAATAGCACTGTCGGGCTGAATGCGCAAGAACGAAGGGATACACATGCCGGTGTGGGTTCTGGCTGATGTTTCTTGCACTATGCTGTCCGGATCTGCCAGACTCGAACAGGGGACGCTAGCTGTACCAGTAATAGGACAGAATGATCAAAGCAATGAGAGGTGATGAGAACAGACCTGCAGGAGCTTTCGTAATATGAAGTGTCTTTCCTACTATCGCACGCTTCAGGTTCAACCACACGATCAAAATTCAGACCATCCTGACACAACTGTCTGGATCAAATGGAAAGTCAACTGGGCTCCATGCCGGTGTCATGATCCTGGTAGTACGGAGATACCAACGAAAATGAGATACATAGCTGAGCATCGCCGACTTCTGCCATGACTTCCGAGGATACGCCATATGGTCATTGGGATTCGGTTCACTCGGATGATGCGGTGACTCTGAAATTCGATAACAATCTTTGTGTGTTAGCCTGAGTGTACATTGACCGTAAGTAGCTTGCCTTGCGGTCTCAGGTTCGGACAGAACCGGGACTTAGACAGGCCACGGTAAAAGACTGAAAGCGCGTAGCACTTTCTCAGGCAAGAATGCCTCGTAGTAAGGTTAGTAGAGGGCCTTGTGGTGCTAAACCTATGCTCAGTTGGACAAAATCATCAGTGTGAGTGTGACGTGAAAGGGCACCACCAGCAACCTACACTTACGTGGTCACGTTGGGGCCCTGGGGTTCCGGCCTGAACAGTGACGCCAAACAGTGACGGGAGCCACAGGGCCAGGGGGCTCAGGCCGGGCCGTGCCTCAGGGAGGGTATTAAAAATAACAGAGCGGCCCGGGAAAGCAACGGTCAATCAATTGAGAGCTTGTTGGAGGTAGGGGGGTGCAAGAAAGCAAAAGCTATATTATCGAAATTAACGCTGTTCGAGTGCCCAGCAGTGTCGAAGTTCTGTCAAATGTATACATGTGAAGCGGAAGAGACGCGCCTGGGACCGCTTTCAAGATGTGTAATCTACTCACGCACTGAGGGCAACGCATCACGCAAACTTCCTCACGGGATTTCATGTTGAACCACCCGATTGAGGTAAGACCTTTAATCGATCAAAGGTAGGAGCTGGAAGCGATTATGAAAGTGATCTATGCGATGTTCTAGAGCCCCACCATGCCGCAATCGGTCCCTTACGATGTTCCCGAGTCTACTGGCACCCTTCCCTGCCCCCAAGGTTCATCGGCCTCTTATAAGCGACTAGTTTTTTCAGAGTTCCACTCCCCAAGTCTTCACTTCTCCAACGGATCCGTTGATACCCGATGCCTGGCTGGTCACTACTCGATCATCATTCGTCCCAAGGTCGCACCTTCCATCGCCCATTGGATGCGTTAGAAACTTCCTTCGTCTGGGGTAGCCTTTGTGACGGCGCTTCGGACAGCCCGCTCCGGCTTGACCTCCATTTATCAAGTGGTGCCAGGGATCCACAGCTCTTTTCAGATGCCAACATCACCAAGGCATGGTTATCCACGAAGAGGCGCTATCCCCTTGTTGGCGCCACTATACAAGCGCCACCAGGTGCTAGTGCTTCCGGTGCGGCAAACTCGCAACCAGGTATCCCTGCAGTCCTTTCGGAACCTCATTTCGTTGTCCGGGAACGCGACCTCGCTGTGCTCCGACCCAATGAAATCGTCTTCGAGCACGTGGCATCTCCGGAGGACGTGGATACCCGGGTACACCAGATCCTGGACGGACCACGCCCCCTTTCACGGGATTTATTGATTCAGTTGTATGTCTTCCGCGAGACCGGCAATCCCGACATTCTCCGCATAATGACCTTGACAGCACATTCCGTGGGGGACTTGACTGCAATTAACGTCTTTGCGCGGTGCTTCTTGGACACGCTAGCCCGAGGAGGAAAACCGGAGCCCGCGCAGGCTCCGTTGGAAGAGAGATTGGCCATGTCACTTCCTTTGGCGGGACGCGAACCTGTCGAACTGCGCTCGCTCAGTCCAGCAAGACAACGGTGGCGAAAGGCTATCGCAACCGTGATACTTCAGTCGCGAATGGGAAAAATACAGGTAGGCAATTTTCTTGCGCCAGACTTACTCGGATTGCTAATGTACTTTCATCGTTATCACAGGGTGGTCATACGCTCCCATGTCGTCTCACATCTTCAACGTCTTCCGTCGCTGCACGACCCCGGGATGCGAGAGTTTTCATCACGTCTGAAGAGACCACCTCTGTGTTGTCTAACTGTCGTCGACACAAAATTACCTTTGCAAGTGCTTATCTCGCACTCGCGCAAGTAGCCATGACTCGGCTGCTTTACCGACGGTACTTGCGTGGTGATATATCCGAGGAAGAGTGGACCTATCGAAAGAAGGAGCCACAGCTCTCTGCGGGTCCATTCAATCTACGTTCGTATCTCGACAAGGCATGGTTAGAGAAGGGTGGTGGTGGGGAATCTGCGCCATCCATAGGCACCTTCTTTTGCTGGTTGCCGTTCATGCCACTAGGCGAAACAGAGCGACGTTACCAGCCCCATGGGCAGAACCTCGGTTTATCAGATGGAGCGCCGCCATTCTCAGAGCTCCTCCCATTCGACCAGTTCCTACATCGTACTGGCTTGGTCAAGAGGCAGGCAGACGCCGTCTTCCAGCACCCGCTATTTCTTGAGCTTACCCATGCGTGGAACGTCGCGGTCGAAATGATGTTCCGGCAAACTACTTTGGAACGGTTGGAACTCGCGGAAGCTTGCGAAGACGGCAACGACGAACTGGACGCGATAGACTCCGAGGTTCTCGAGGTTACGGATATGCCTGTGATGCTGGCCCATGGAGGTTCCAACTTTGGTAACGTGCGTCTCGATGCACCCCCCTGATTCTTGTCGTTGATCGTTGTTTGCAGCTGGATGCGATCGTGCCCCTAGAATACCCTTTGCCACCCACGCATCCGCTTTCTCCATTTTCTTCCGTTCCACACCCATCCAAAGCAGGATATATTACGCCTCCTCCGTCGGCTCCGGTAACGTCAGATGCTGCGACGCCAACAATTGTGGTACAAGACATCCAGCTAAATTTGCATACACGTCCCGCAGAGCTTTACATCCTCGCATGGTGTACAGGTGGACGAATGCAGTTGTATTGTTTCTACGACAGTAACGTCTTCGAGGCAGCAGTCGTGGAAGAGTGGCTGGCTGAAATCAAAGGGGCAGTACTGTGGTATCTCGACCAGCCTCATGAGTCGCGTCGAGCCAAGAAAAATCGTGCTGGAACTGAAGCCGAAGCAAGTCTAAAACAAGGTGAACGAGCTAAACTATGAACAAGACATTGTTGCGATGTAAGTAAGAAATGTGGGTGACGCTTTTGAAATCTCATCCATTTGATGACAGACCCTGCCAGCAAGCGGCTCTCTGATGATGGCAAGTACATTATTTGGGATATTATAATATCTATATCGTGACTCGGAAGCGCCGTATATACCGAAATGTATTGAAATGCTGTACCATGAATCTGGCCCTACTCGTGTGAGGATGTGTACGGGGGTAAAAGACAAAGACTCAGTGGCAGTGTAGAACCAAAAAGCTACAGTGATTAACCCGAGTAATTTCAGGTTACGGAAACAAACCATCGAGCGGTGACCTCAGATGAGTTACTACGCCTCAAGTAGTGCATCCTGCAGTGGATACATAATATCACGTTCACTAAGCAACGTCTGCGCCAGTGGGTCAGGAAGAAGCATCACGGATAATATCATAATGTGGCGAGTACGGCGGCCTGACACTGACTGAGTCGGAGGGTATGACGAAAATATAAAAGGAGGCAACGCATGCAGACGCGCCACACGATGCTTGAGGTTGAACGAAGCGATACTATACAGTGATGTATGCACGAAAGTGACAAGGTAGCCTACTAGCGGCTCATTCAAGGTCAACACCTTTGAACCAAGCATAATGATAGCTTCGAGATTCAAAGGTCCACCGTGACCATTGAAAGTGAGCGAATCTCCTTGTTCTCCCGTCGCGGTATAATAGAACAAGGGAATGGGTGAGGAGCTCTGTCAAAGTATGTCAACTCCAAAACCAGGGGGCACTCTAAATACGCATACGTAGCCACACCGTATCTGAACGTCGGTTCGAAGTCGATTTCGTCGCCTCGCTCGTTCAAGGCTTTCGTGATCTTGAAGGCCCATAACATGGACACCAGCGCAGTCCAGACTGAAGCATCAGCGACATAACGACCTGGACATGTGCGTCTGAGAGGAGAGTTAGCGACAGGGCCGTAGGAAGCAATGTTGGATTGCATACCTCCCGAAGCCAAAAGCGACACTGTGAATGAATTTCGCGTCTTCCTTGAGTTTTCCGTTGACAAGAAATCGTTCGGGCTTGAAGACGTCGGGTTCTGGGTAGGTAACCTCATCACGACACATGGCCCTACGCATCAAGATCATGTATAACCATGGTCTTAAAGGTCGAAAAAGCGTAGACTGACCATACGTTGACCACCAGAGTGGAGCCTGTTGAGTGTAGTCGTGCGTAAGCTGTCAAGGAGGGGTTTCACAAGAATATTCTCACCTTTTGGGATAAAGAAATCCCCATAAGTGTCATCAGCTGTCGCAGAATGGGGCACTCCTGAGAGGAACTATAAGAACCGTCGTCAGTGATATGATCAAAACACTTGCCGAGGGGTACGACAGTATACATCCTCAGAACCTCCACCAAGATAGCTTCAATGTATGGAAGGTTCGGCCTGTCATCGATGGTTGGAAGCCGGTCCGGTCCGATAACGGCATCAATCTCCGCATGTGCCCGTTCTTGCACTTTCGGATTCTGCACCATGGCAAGCATGAAATACATCAACGTCGACGATGTCTGTGTATTAAAGAGTGACTTAGGTTCGGATTCGCATGTAACAGAAAAACTTACGGTGTCCGTTCCAGCTATCAAATCAAACTTAGTTAGAGAACGACAGCTTGCTTAGCCTCAAGCCACCGACCTTCAAAGGCGCTCGCACATGTGTCTTTGAGTAGTTGAAGCTTCAATGGATCGTCAGCGATCTTGGGACGCCTCAAAAAATCCAGCGCCATTGCTGACGCACTACTACCCATGGCCTGAATGCAATGGCTCAGTTCTAGACGTGGATATGAGCACATGTAATTTCACTTCGCGTTTTCTAGCATGCTGAAAAGGTTCCTCTATCAGCTGCATCGCCCACTGATGGCAAAACGCTGCCTTTCGTCTAAAGGAACCTCCCGGAAACCATTCTGGTAGACTGAGGACTAAAAGATGCATCAACTTCATACAACAAGTATTCCCGTAACAGGGAGGTAACTCACCGAAGGGGAAAGCCTCAATGATGGAAGACCCCTCTATCGTCATGCCTTCCAGCGACGGGACCATCCCGCGTTCAAGAAGTTCTACAAAATAATCACGGTCGCCAACTTCGTAGTCGTACACGATTGACATTATTACAGCGGCAGCGAACCTAGATATGTCTCTTGCGTCGAAATGAATGCATACACAGCTGAAAAATGCTCACTTTTGAATATGCTCATGATAATTATGAGGTGAACTGAGAATATCCAAGATAAGTTGACGAGCCTTTTTCAGCTGAACAGGATGAAAAGCGATAGATGCTTCAGCTCTGAACACTTGATGAAACATTCTCCGCTGAGAACGCCACTGATCTCCGTAAGGACTAAAAGCGAAGTTGAAAGACCACCCGTATCTATCAACGAAGATGTTGATTCAGGAATACTGCCCACGAACAGTGATGACATACGGAACTCTTGTAGCAATATAAGGTCTATCCGAGTAAATAGGAGACCGACGTTCGAGAAGATCCTTGGCAATTTTTTCCGAGCTGATTATGATGAGGTCTTGCTTTAACACACGTATCATAAATATATCACCTATTGCAACGGCCTGAAGTTCAAACCGTACATTGTATTGACAAGAGAACAGAACCCACCATAGCGAGCCTTCCAGTCAGTATACGTTATCCAAGGATTCTTGGGGTCAATACTAAGCCAATTCCCAACGACCGGAAGAGAGGTAGGTCCAGGTGGAAATCGAAAATTCTGGACTCTGCGTCTTCGCTGATTGAGTAAAACAAGGATGGAGACTACCGCGGCGCCCACTGCCAAAGTCATCGCCGGGTTCAAACGCACGAAATGGAACATCAGGATGTGGATGATACAGGCCAGCGGATGGTGAACTTCCTTGGTATGCAGGTCTTTGCGTTGACAGTATTTCTGAGCTGATAATGGAGATTAGTCGATGAAGATGTCGATATCGATGTCACTCACACCAAAACTTAGTGGGTGTCGCCTGATATAGCTAGCTGAGTAACTGCAGTGAGAATCGGTCAAATATTCACTCCCCGCAAACATTGTAGATTGGACACACGAGATATGACGAATTATGTGGACACCACTGACCGTAATTATGGGTGAGGTGTACGTAGATTCGGAAATCGAAGATACTCACCTGATTTCTCTTCCAATTTGTGGGGCATTAGGCCGGCGATGAAGCACTGGTCGCGTACAAAGCACGAGATTGAAAAGTGTGCGATAGCGGGAAAGGTAAGGCGGGGAATCGCCGACCGGGATAGAAGAAGTGCTATTCTGATAGAATGTCCGCTACGCGCCATGGCCCCCTGCAATGGTGTTTCGTGGCTGAAATTTTGTTTCCCGGCTCTGCTCCCGGTACACAGGAGTGTTGTTCTGGCTCGGGAAGCAGGGTGCGCTGCACTTTGAGCTTTTACAGCCGTTTGCGTCTCTATGACGGAAGTTGCCTTCGGAAAGTCAAGTTGCACTTGTTTGTCACATCACATCTTCGACCAGTGAACCATTTGAAATTTCGAGTCGTCCGCATTACGGACCAGCCATCAATGCATCAAACTTCAAGCCTTTTCCTTACTGTTTGCGCCATGCAGTGTTTATCATCCTTTCTGTCATTCCATCATGCTACATGAAGATGTGCAATACGTCCCCCTCAGCCAGCACGACGTTGACGAAGGGAACGGATTTAATTTTAATTCTTCTACTATCGAGCTCACCCCAGTACCCACTACTGGTAGCACCATTCAGCTTTGCAAGCCATCAAATGCTACGACAGACTCTTTTCTCCGCTGGGAACAGGTCACTCGTGGCGTTCTCTTTCTCTTATCGGTGTTATTTTTCGTGTTTTGGATTGCCTCCGTAGGTGTGCCAAAGTGTACGTATGTTGTGAAATATTGTAAGTTCGCATACTTGTTTACGAACGAAATGTTTATGCCGCAACCATTGTTGTAGCACCAGCAAATGAGGCTATCGAGTACGTCGAACATGTCAAGTATCAAGTTGGTCTGCACTTCAAAACCCCATGGCGTGGCAACGAAAGTGGAGACCCAGGCCCTGAAATTGATGCTGCTTGGCGTCGCATTAGTACCGATGGTGAGTTGATTGATTCATCGCACTTGAGTTTACAGTCTCACATCGTCGTTCCCTAGTCAAACCCATTCGCATTACTGAGGAGCAGTTACACCGGATGGGAATGGAAGTGACCCCGGCTACTGTGAGATTCCCTGAGGAGCAGGGTGGGGGCTACCTCGCATCACTGGAGGTTACCCACCACCTTCAGTGCCTAGTATGTCCGACACGTCGGTTTAACATGGAGATAC
>JBBPMZ010000274.1:0-17424 GCA_038090575.1 Tylopilus cf. pernanus | reverse complement strand
GACAAGTTTAGATTGACGACCTTGAACCCTGTATCTCGGAGAGATGTGGAGGCACGGATCTCGGCTGTGCCCGCGGCACAGTGGGTATGTTGACAAAGTCTCTCCGGTCGTGCCTGGCTTATCGATGATGTGTTTGCACCCGGGATCCATCCAGGTATCCAGGTGACATGTACGTGTGAACACAGCGCCTTGGGCCTAGATCCGCTGGTGGAGCAACATTCGATGTTTGGCTTGATAATCTGCCCCACTTGAATGGTGGATAGTGGGTTGGTCTCCTGAGCGGCTCTTGTTTCAATCCCGCACCATGCAGGACTTTGTTCGATGGCACAAGGACTGCATCCGGTCAGATCACCAAACACATGTCGTATCCGGAATATCCCATGACATGCTTCATGTCAGACATGAGCTAAGCTGACACGTTGGATGTGTGGGCCCTCTGTGCTTTATTCATAGGTACGTACCTTTTAGCCTTTTTGTTTCGTCGTAATATACCAATTTCGAAACTGTGAAGGTTCGTATAGGACCGTCGTTGTCAATTCTTTTAAAGTTTTAATATTGCCTGGATTGACGATGTTGTAGTTGGCCTCTAGAGCCAAGACTATGAGCACTTGATGGGTGGTAGGTGTGTAGAACTGGTTCTACTTCTTATCTGTGTAAGTTCTAAAAAATTGTTTGTTAGCAACTTGGCGCAAGGACCAGTAACACTGACTCGGGTCACATACACCGACTTATCATAGAGTCCGGAATACCTGGCATGATTCACGCAAAATATGGACGTGGAGGTCCTTTCTGCTTCAAACAATGCACTCTTTTAGCCTTCGTTCTGAGTCTGTTACAATTTACTGATTTCAAAGGTACGCTTGTAGGACGGACTGCCAGTGCATCTAAAATCCAGTTATTCAGATCAGCGAAGAGGTATTCATAAAGAACTGGCTACTTTGCAAGTCCCAATAATCCCCTTCAAAGACTTGAAGCTCGATCTCGGGGCTGCCGATGACGTCGCTTGGAAGCATTCAAGTTGTCTCCAAGTAAACTAAGCACAATGCAATGGCCCATAGACTCCACACACCACTGAATGGCTATATAAACATGTCGTGTTCGTTCGCGCCCCCCATCGTCACAAACCATGAACGTTCTCCGTTTGCTCCGTTTCTATATTCCTTTTGTATATCTTGTGCTAATCATCTTCAAGTTCTCCCAGCGTCCGCCACGTCCAAGGGCCCGCCTGCCAATCACCCGGCGTCAAGACGATCCCGGTGTCGAGCACCCAGAATGGCGCCCAGAGTGTGACTGCGAATGCAAATGTCGAACAGGTTCGTTCGGATTCGAAGACGACTTGCACAAGCCGATACCAGCACCGACACCGATCAAGTTCAAGGACAACCGCCCGGTGGAACCGATCCCATCGCCCGTATCAGACGACGAAAGAAAAGGAGGTCGTTTGCGTAGTGGCGTTGCGCGCTGTGCGTGTCACGATGTGACGCGCGACCTGTGGTGCCACACAGGAGAGGACCTCGGTCGAGATACACGAAACGAGAGCGGACAGGATGCGCTGAACGGACAGACAGAGGAAATGTCGGTGCAACGGGATCAATCGAGACCATTGTAATTACGCACTGGCCACATTTATTAATCCCACTTTTTAAGACGCGTCGAGGGCGCATCCTTAGCTTACGCCATCGTGATGACTTGGATTGGTGTCGGAGTCTGTATTCCTCTTCGTCATCACACTCAGTTGCAAGTACCCAAGTGGAGTCAGCGCTAGTCAGCCCCGGGTCAGGTGGCCTAATCATGGGGATGCATGATGCTATGTTCGGATCTGCAACCTCACGGAGAGTTGGATGACATGAGTAGCAAGTCCGACCTCCTGCTCAAGATATGATTGCTCGGCAACTAGTACATAACGGCGTGATGGGAACGATGATAAGCGCCCAGGCACTGACAAGTACTGTGACGACCCAGGCCATTCTTTTTCGTCAGGTTGTCTCCTACTCCCACTCAACCGGCAATGTCCCGCTTGGAGTTAAAGAATGGTATATTTCTCGGCGAGGCGGTGGATACCCCATACTCACTAAATCATAGCATTAACCTGGATACCTCCCTTGCGCTCCCGGGATGGTGACGAGAAAGAAACACCACCCCGACCTGACTCGGAAGAAGGTAAGTAAATGACACGCCATTGGAGGTGCTACAGTTTTGACAGCGATACAAGAGGTGAACGAAGACTGTCCCACACCAACTAACTTGCAGACAAAGGAGTCCACTGGCAAAACGATTGAAATAAATACAGGAGATGGTACAGTGGCACTCACGTTCCTCAGGGACGGGACGTTGATGAGTGGTGGTAATGAAAAAAAGATTCGATTTTGGGGAACTGAAGATGGGAAGGAAATAGGGATGCCTTTAGATGCACGAGGATACGTGTGGAGTCTGGCAGCATCGCCAAATGGAGAGTGGATCGTGCGAGGAGGCGGAGGCGGCGCAGTAACGGTGTGGAATGCACAGAGTCAACAAAAGGTAAATTCGTTCGACGCACACGGCCAAGGAAACCAAGTGAATGGAGTCGACATCTCGCCGGAAGGTGCAAGAATTGTGACGGCGTCCCGCGACCATACCGCCTGTGTCTGGTCTCTGGAAACTGGCGAACGATTGCTAGGCCCATTGCAACACGACACCTGGGTTGCCGCTGCCAAGTTCTCGCCAGACGGATCCTCCATTGCCACCGCGACATTGTCCGTTAAATCTGTTCGAATATATGGCAGTTTGGATGGTCACTGCCTGGTCGAATTTCCGATCAAAGTCGAGGGCGCGTTCAATGGATCGGTCACCTGGGCTAGCGATAGCAGGCGCTTATTTGCATTGTCTGGCGAAGGCAACATACACGTACTCGACGTACTCACCAAGACGATGCTTTCAACCTGGCCAATCCACAGCAGGACTGCACCCAAATGTATTGCCTTAGCGAGCAACGACATGTTCCTCGCTGCCTCTGCAAACTCCTCCGTGTCGTTGTGGAGCACGACGACACATGAGCAGATTGGGCCTGTTATCAACCACACTGCTGACATTGCTTCTATGGCAATTTCTGTGAACTACAAGCTTGCGGCGGGCGGGGGAAAGAAAACCACAGTATGGAACCTCGTTGACATTCTTCCTTATCCTTACTCTGACAATGTGAGTTCACCTGCAACGTTACGATACTTGATAACAATGTTCATCCCAGATATCTTTGCTTCAAAAAATTCGACGTGAGAGAGCTGAAAGAATGGATCTTCAAAAGACAATCCAGTCCCTTCGTACGCGCGACAAGCACTCGGGTATGCCTATCAGCATCTTCACAACATTGGTTTGGCTGATATTGGTATCTCCCAGCTGAAAAGGCATCCAATCTCCAGGACTCTGTTCTGCAACTTCAGAATGAACTGGACGACTCCAAACGCGCCTCTAAGCAAATGAGGAATAGCATGAGAGAGACTCTCCAGTCACTACAAAGCGACCTTGGAACCAACTCCGGTACGTTTATTGACCTCCCGGCTTGCGTTGCCCGGCCTTGTATTTGGATTACTAAATGCCAAAGGACAGTTGATGCTATCAGGTGGCTCCTTCGTGCGCACGATCAAAAACTCGAATGCGAAGAGCTATACGATGAGGGTCGTATATTCGACGCTGCGACGGCCTTTCTGAATATGACAGGTGCTCCAAGGGAAATCATCAAATCGAACCAGATTATTCTAGATTGGCAAGCTAGTAAGTTTTGGTAACACAGACCAGATAATAGTGAATGATTTATCACAATAGAGTTCAAGGACCAGTGTATTATAGCGTTGGAACGGATCGGCGATGAGATGTCGATCACTGCAAGATATGTAAAATATGATGAAATACTTTCGACCTACTCCACTGCGCTCTCCCTTGGCCCTTCGAATCCAAGTGATTTGCTAATCAAGTGGGTGAAAATAATGTTCCGTTGTAATTCAACGAATCAGGTATTGCGTGCGGTCGCAAAGGTATGTATCAGATGGCACTTCACGATCAGAAAATGACTATCTTTTTGCTCAGTTCAGACTTCCGGGCTTCACCGTGTATCGTGCAATTTGCGAAACACTCGAGACGAGCGGTGGTCGCATCACGGAAGCAATCGCATGTTTTGAGCAAATGCAGAACGAGATAGCCCTGACAGGGAATGCCAATATTGACGACGAGCGAATTCGATGGGAATCTAGTAAGGATTTCGAATTCGGCATAACGAATCGGGTTAATTCAGATCCTTGACAGGTTTTGCGCTCCGTCTCGCCGAGAAACTAGTGGAGATGGGGGATAATGCTATGAACCATGGAAACCATGATGACGCCATCACACGTTACTCGGATGCGCTATCACTCAATCCAGCGTATTTTGGAGACATTCTTGTCAAGCGGAGTCGAGCTCGAGCAAAGGCGGCTTCTTGGAACGAGGCACTGTCAGACGCAGAGAAGGTCAAAAAAATTTTCTGCATCGCACAGACTTGGCCTTGATATCCATACATTCTATTCAGGCCGTCGAACTTGAGCCACATTTCTACAAAGGCTACGAAGCCAAACATGCGGCGTTACATGGCATGAAGCGTTACGGTGAAGCATTTGGAGCATTCAGGACCATGTTATTAATGCTCGAGCGATCTCCTGATCCGTGTATTCGTGGTGTGCCTTTCTTCATCTTCACGTCAGAATCATGCTTTACTGATTTTATTTTTCCATCCTAGAGCTCTCTCGTCAGTACTTTGATGCAACCCTTGAGGTACATAAAACGATTGCGGAGAAAATTCTGCACATGCCACGTGTGCTCATCAACACCACTACCGGCCGCCTCTACAATAAATCCCAGCAAAATGGAGCCTTCGAGGAGGATCCAATATATGAAGAGCTACGGTCCTCGATGACTTCTGGTGTTGATTCTGCGCGTATCCGAAGGGAAGTTGAAAAATATTATCGATATGTCACATTCTCGCATACATGGGAAAACGGCGAACCACTACTCCAGAAGGTCGAAAACATCTCGATCTACGAGCTAGAGTCTGAGTTCTCCGCTGGGAACCTCAAGCTGAAAGAGCTTTGCAAGCTTACTCGTTCTCTTGGATTCCGGTGGCTATGGTCTGATACCTGCTGCATTGACAAAAAGGATCAGATAGTATTACAAGAGTCCTTGGTTGCTATGTTTACATGGTATCGTGGCTCGTCTCTCACCGTTGTCCATCTTCGTGGTGTCCGGTCGGATTCGCAGCAGCCTGGTGATCTACGGAACAGTATCTGGAACACTCGTGGATGGACATATCAAGAATATATTGCTGCCGAAGTCATCCAGTTCTACACCGAGGACTGGAAGCCTTACCTTGGCCTTAACATGTTTAACCACAAAGAGTCACAGACAATCATTTCCGAGATGCAACAAGCCGGGGGTGTTTCCACAAAAGAGTTGGTTGTTCTTCGACCGGGCTTAGAAAGGATACGTGAGAAACTCCATCTAGCTTCGACGCGGAAAACCACACTTGTGGAGGACATGGCATACTCTCTGTTTGGCATATTCAATGCTGCCATTCCCGTGATATACGGAGAAGGAAATCGTGCGCTCGGCCGCTTCCTAGAATACATCCTGGCGGGGTCGTGTGATGTCACTATCCTCGCTTGGACTGGGCGCTCAGGTGACTACAATAGCTGCCTACCTGCACACCTCTCCGTCTACGAGCAACTTGTACCACAACATGTCCCTCCACTCATCGAGATGCCCAAGATAATACAGATAGTCACCCAACTACGTCGATCCTTACCCGATCTCTCCGTCGCCAATATACTCTATGATCGACTCCATGCTCTTCCCCCACTTTCCGTTACTGCCAGTCGACTGCAACTTTCTGGTATCACCTTTCGCATCACGGGACTTGTCCAAACATCGGGTCCAGATCCTGATACAGGTCTCCGTGTCTATCGCGCGACGACATCCACATTTGGGCAACTCGAGGTGACGACGACCGATGATTTGACCCAGACAAAAGAGTTGTGCGTTGTCCATCCTTGGATTCGCCCGTTGCTCGACCAAGAGTTCTCGGATGGCGCAACGGCACTGGACAAAACGACACAGGCATTACGATTCGTGGCTCGTCTAAGACAGCCGTTTGGTGCGCTGGTGTTTGCGCCACTGTCGCGTGTCGAGTATCGGCGCGTTGCGGCAGATTGTTTGGTCATGGTCCAGGTTCGAAAAAAGATATCGTTGGATGAACTGGTGGATAACATCCGGACGATTGAGGTACACTAGGCTGTGAGTTTGTTGTTCCGATACCCATTCTCGTTTCATTTTGTTTTAGTATTTTAATCTATGCATCATCATGTATCACAGTCAAGGCAAGAGACTTTGAAGTCGATATAAAAATCCACGCAAATTATTTAATAGAGTCGGTCAGACAAATCACACCTTTAGTGGTATTTTTTTCTTCGGATTTATATCATGGATCGTATCATTATTGTGTTGTATGTGTACGTATAGAATCCCTACTGAATGGCAATGCGTCGTGGCTCTTGTTCTGGGGTCGTCACTGGGAATGTCACTGTCAAAACACCGTCCCTTAACTTGGCCTTGATGTCCTCAGCCTAAACAGTCCGTGTTAGTATCCAATGTCGAGCAGTATCAGGCTCAAAGACTCACCTTGGTGGACGGGGGGAGCTGCAATGTACGAGAGAACTTGCCATAGCTGCGTTCATGCACCGCGTACCCTCCCTGTTCCTCATGCGAGCGGGATGTCTTCGTCTCACCGGAAACGGTGAGGCGGTTCTGGTGCACGTCGATGGTGACATCGTCGGACGTCATACCGGGAAGCTCGAACGCGGCTGTCACGATGTTGGTATCTTTGGATTCCTCGATGTTCATCCTGATCAAGGTGCGTTTAGTAACTTTAGTAACGCGGTGAGGTGTGATGAAAGAATAGCATGCTTACTTTGGACGAAAGAGATTGGTACGCTGGGTCCCGTCTGGCACGGAGGGCTGAAAGCGAGCTGCGAGTGCACTATCAAACAGGCGGTCGAACTCGCTGAGAGGATCATAATGGAAACGCATGAGAGACATGATGAGATGTTAGTGGCGAATCAGACTTCAAGCTTCAAGCGTCGAGTGGAATGTTTTTGCAGTCAGATATCTTCGACACACCACACTTTTATAGTGCGATCGCGGCCCACAGTATACCTCCAGAACATGGAGTACTCCATGAGCCTTGAGCGTCCCCGTGCGCCTTGGTGGCTGTTCGGAGGCTTTCGAGGGCCTTCTTAGTATTTCGGGTAACGTCTATTTGTATTTATTTGTCAACTTACACGAAAGGTCCTGATCTTATGGGAAGGCACCTCAGTCAGGTTCTCTGACTTAGTTTTCTGTCAAACTTTTTGAACTTGCGATCACTTGCAATGCTGCGATCCTCGAAATCCCAGAACGTACCTGGTCTCTCTCGAGACGCAACGTATGAAATTGATGGCCCGAATAATAGACCAGAATTATGTTTATGGCAAACATATTCTCCGATGTCAGTCTACATGCAGAGATAAAGAGAAGCTCATTTCAGAAAGCATGAAATTGTAAACCCTTCAACGGGGTCACAGTGTGATAAAGAGTAATGACACAAGCCTGAGTATAGAGTCACATGTATGTAACACGATCGTAAGTCGTGGCCTAGTTCAGGGTCTGCGGGGTATCTTGGAAAGTTGAAATGGCCACGGTGAATTATGTACAAGGAAATGACGAGAGTAATTGTTACAGCATCTCTGTTACAGATATGCCGTACTTATTGCATTAGCAGGACATGATCTGGTCTGCCGTGCAAAGTTCATTTATGCTATAACGAACCAACTTGAAACAAGAATAATGACAGTGACGCTCAGTGACAGCGAAGGG
Source organism: Tylopilus cf. pernanus (assembly GCA_038090575.1). Classification (NCBI taxonomy): domain Eukaryota; kingdom Fungi; phylum Basidiomycota; class Agaricomycetes; order Boletales; family Boletaceae; genus Tylopilus; species Tylopilus cf. pernanus. The sequence continues at coordinate 9,516 of JBBPMZ010000274.1, read as the reverse complement.
AAGAGACCACGTGCGTTCGAATTGTCTACAGGAAACCGGTGCAAGGAATGAATCAAAACGAACAAGGAACGAACAAGGAACCAACGTACTTGAACCCCTCACCCCCGGAGCAAGCTGTGCAAACCCAACTGCAGGAGAATCGGCTCGAAATACAGAGTAAACGTTCTTGAGAAAGACGTCGCCAATAACCCAAGAAGGGGCAGACAGGCTGCCTAGAGCAACCTCAGGCATGTCGAATAATCCCCCGACACACATCCCAGTCTGATCAAGTGTACCAAAGTTCATGTCTGCGGCATTGATGGCCCAGCTAGTACCACCAAATGATATAGAGATATTGATATTGGTGTCGCATGCTGTGTATGATCATTAACTGACTGCTTGCTATCAGATAGGTATGGACTCGGATCACGTACGATATGCATGCATGCCTTGGTAAAGGCCAGTCAGCGCCACAGAATTTGGAACATGAGCCCAGATTTCCTGAGAGATGGGACTTGGTGCACCAATGAGAGTGGTACCAGTGTCAATCGCAGCGAGTCCACTATTAGTGGGAACAGTGATCAAAGATCCTTGAATAGTTACAGCTGAATGGAGCAGCAGAACAGTTTAGTAATCGATACAACCTCATTGACGGTACTTACCGTGAACTTGCTGGAACCAATAGGAAGGAGTGGTACCATTAGGCATATCTATAAACTCAATATCGCCAGTGTATAGACTTGTATTAGTGCCACCAAGCGTAAAAGTACCACCAGGTGCAATAGTTGGGTTCAAAGACGAGTCGATATGACGCTCGAGGTAAAATGCGAACATGGGTTGAGACAATGAGCTCTGATTGCTCAGCGCCTGCCAAAACGGAGGTGTTTGGAGAACAGACAACGTTTGGAACCCCAGTCCCATAATACCTGATAATCTATCATCCAACATGTCGCTCATTGTCGTCATGGTGTCAACAGTAACTACGGGTAAGATGAATCCTCAAGGCCCTATCATTCAAAAGTATAAATGTACCCACGAAGTCGTTGAGCTTGTAGGGCAGAGCCGCCAAATGTGACAGTGTCCTTGATAGCAGTACCGCTCACAAAACCAGAACCATAGTCAATGGGAAGCATCGACGTGAGGTTCTCATAAGTTGAAGATTCCGAAGGAATGAAGAGCCGGACAGTGGATATGCACTCAGTGGGGCAAGGGGTGGGGGGCCACGTGGCCACCCATAGATCGGAGGAGCCTTCGTTAGAGTGAGAGACATGCAAACCTAAGTTGGTTACACTCAACTCACCGGTATCAAGGATCATGTTAAAATCCTGGGCCCTGTAAAGATGCGGATCAGCAAGCATTATCCGTTTATCGAGGGATATACAGACGGCGTTCCTATGCCTACAATACCGGAATAACTGACATCACTTTGCTGCAAGCTCATTTTCTTGAATACTAACACGAGACAGGAAATCGGAATGACACACTTCATCACTTAAAGGGACGTAGCCAGAAGTATCTCGTTTCAGTTCCTTCACATCAGCGGTCGAAAGTCCATATTTTCGTTTGATCCTTTCCATAGCTTTGGGCAGATTTTCGACATGGCTCAACATATTGCCGCGTCTGCGAATGGGAACATGAATTGGAGTAGGATGAGGCACTGCGAGAACCCATGGAAAGAATGCGAAGGTGAGGATGAAAAACGAAGTTATCATGACAGGAGAATTCGAGCGCAGATAAGTGAGGGATCAGCTGTACCATGCGATGTTGATATATGGTACATTTACCACTAGTACACAGCAAATGGAGAGACACGCGGAAAGAGAGTATCTCAGGGTTCAACGAAATCGACGTGTTTGCACGCCGTGTCTGCGCTCCGAGCGATGCCAATACCCCCGAAGTGCACTAAAATAGCACTGTCGGGCTGAACGCGCAAGGACGAAGGGATACATATGCCGGTGTGGGTTCTGGCTGATGTTTCTTGCACTATGCTGTCCGGATCTGCCAGACTTGAACAGGGGCCGCTAGCTGTACCAGTAATAGGACAGAATGATCAAAGCAAAGAGAGGTGATGAGAACAGACCTGCAGGAGCTTTCGTAGCATGAAGAGTCTTTCCTACTATCGCACGCTTCAGGTTCAACCATATGATCAAAATTCAGATCATCTTGACATAGCTGCCTGGATCAAATGGAAAGTCAACTGGGCTCCATGCCAGTGTCATGATCCTGGTAGTACGGAGATACCAACGAAAATGGGATACATAGCTGAGCATCGCCGACTTCTGCCATGACTTCCGAGGATACGCCATATGGTCATTGGGATTCGGTTCACTCGGATGACGCGGTGACTCTGGAATTCGACAGCAATCTTTGTGTTAGCCTGAGTGTACACTGACCGTAAGTAGCTTGCCTTGCGGTCTCAGGTTCGGACAGAACGGGACTTAGACAGGCCACGGTAAAAGACTGAAAGCACGTAGCACTTCCTCAGGCAAGAATGCCTCGTAGTAAGGCTAGTAGAGGGTCTTGTTGTGCTAAACCTATGCTCAGTTGGACAAAGTCATCAGTGTGAGTGTGACGTGAAAGGGCACCACCAGCAACCTACACTTACGTGGTCACGTTGGGGCCCTGGGGCTCCGGCCTGAACAGTGACGCCAAACAGTGACGGGAGCCACAGGGCCAGGGGGCTCAGGCTGGGCCGTGACTCAGGGAGGGTATTAAAAATAACAGAGCGGCCCGGGAAAGCAACGGTCAATCAATTGAGAACTTGATGGAGGTAGGGGGGTGCAAGAAAGCAAAAAGCTATATTATCGAAATTAACGCTGTTCGAGTGCTCAGCAGTGTCGAAGTTCTGTCAAATGTATATATGTGAAGCGGAAGAGACGCGCCTGGGACCGCTTTCAAGATGTGTAATCTACTCACGCACTGAGGGCAACGCATCACGCAAACTTCCTCACGGAATTTCATGTTGAACCACCTGATTGAGGTAAGACCTTTAATCGATCAAAGGTAGGAGCTGGAAGCGATTATGAAAGTGATCTATGCGATGTTCTAGAGCCCTACTATGCCGCAATCGGTCCCTTACGATGTTCCCGAGTCTGCTGGCACCTTTCCTTACCCCCAAGATTCATCGGCCTCTTATAAGCGACTAGTTTTTTCAGCGTTCCACTCCCAAGTCTTCACTTCTCCAACGGATTCATTGATACCCGATGCCTGGCTGGTCACTACTCGATCATCATTCGTCCCAAGGTCGCACCTTCCATCGCCCATTGGATGCGTTAGAAACTTCCTTCGTCTGGGGTAGCCTTTGTGACGGCGCTTCGGACAGCCCTCTCCGGCTTGACCTCCATTTAGCAAGTGGTGCGAGGGATCCACAGCTCTTTTCAGATGCCAACATCACCAAGGCATGGTTATCCACGAAGAGGCGCTATCCCCTCGTTGGCGCCACCATACAAGCGCCACCAGGTGCTAGTGCTTCCGGTGCGGCAAACTCGCAACCAAGTGTCCCTGCAGTCCTTTCGGAACCTCATTTCGTTGTCCGGGAATGCGACCTCGCTGTGCTCCGACCCAATGAAGTCATCTTCGAGCACGTGGCATCTCCGGAGGACGTGGATACCCGGACACACCAGATCCTGGACGGACCACGCCCCCTTTCACGAGATTTATTGATTCAGTTGTATGTCTTCCGCGAGACCGGCAACCCCGACATTCTCCGCATAATGACCTTGACAGCACATTGCGTGGGGGACTTGACTGCAATTAACGTCTTTGCGCGGTGCTTCTTGGACACGCTAGCCCGAGGAGGAAAACCGGAGCCCGCGCAGGCTCCGTTGGAAGAGAGATTGGCCATGTCACTTCCTTTGGCGGGACGTGAACCTGTCGAACTGCGCTCGCTCAGTCCAGCAAGACAACGGTGGCGAAAGGCTATCGCAACCGTGATACTTCAGTCGCGAATGGGAAAAATACAAGTAGGCAATTTTCTTGCGCTAGACTTACTCAGATTGCTGATGTACTTTCATCGTTATCACAGGGTGGTCATACGCTTCCATGTCGTCTCACATCTTCAACGTCTTTCGTCGCCGCACGACCCCGGGATGCGAGAGTTTTCATCACGTCTGAGGAGACCACCTCTGTGTTGTCTAACTGTCGTCGACACAAAATTACCTTTGCGAGTGCTTATCTCGCACTCGCGCAAGTGGCCATGACTCGGCTGCTTTACCGGCGGTACTTACGTGGCGATATATCCGAGGAAGAGTGGGCGTATCGAAAGAAAGAGCCACAGCTTTCTGCGGGTCCATTCAACTTACGTTCGTATCTCGACAAGGCATGGTTAGAGAAGGGTGGTGGAGGGGAATCTGCGCCATCCATAGGCACTTTCTTTTGCTGGCTGCCATTCATGCCACTAGGCAAAACAGAGGGACGTTACCAGCCCCATGGGCAGAACCTCGGTTTATCAGATGGAGCGCCGCCATTCTCGGAGCTCCTCCCGTTCGACCAGTTCCTACATCGTACCGGCTTGGTCAAGAGGCAGGCAGATGCCGTCTTCCAGCACCCGCTATTTCTTGAGCTTACCCATGCGTGGAACGTCGCGGTCGAAATGATGTTCCGGCAAACTACTTTGGAACGGTTAGAACTCGCGGAGGCTTGCGAAGACGGTAACGACGAACTGGACGCGATAGACTCCGAGGTTCTCGAGGTCACGGATATGCCTGTAATGCTGGCCCATGGAGGCTCCAACTTTGGTAACGTGCGTCTCGGTGCATTCCCCTCATTCTTGTCGTTGATCGTTGATTGCAGCTGGATGCGATCGTGCCCCTAGAATACCCTTTGCCACCCACGCATCCGCTTTCTCCATTTTCTTCCGTTCCACACCCATCCAAAGCAGGATATATTACCCCTCCTCCGTCCGCTCCGGTAACGTCAGATGCTACGACCCCAACAATTGTGGTACAAGACATCCAGCTAAATCTGCATACACGTCCTGCAGAGCTTTACATCCTCGCGTGGTGTACAGGTGGACGAATGCAGTTGTATTGTTTCTACGACAGTAACGTCTTCGAGGCAGCAGTCGTCGAAGAGTGGCTGGCTGAAATCAAAGAGGCAGTATTGTGGTATCTCGACCAGCCTCACGAGTCGCGTCGAGTCAAGAAATGTCGTGCTGGAATTGAAGCCGAGGCAAGCCTGAAACAAGGTGAACGGGCTAAACTATGAACAAGATATTGTCGTGATGTAAGTAAGAAATGTGTGTGACGCCTTTGAAATCTCATGCATTTGACGACAGACCCGTACCAGCTCTCTGATGACGGCAAGTACATTATTTGGGATATTATAATATCTATATCGTGACTCGGAAGTATCGTATATACTGAAGTGTATTGAAATGCTGTACCATGAATCCAGCCCTACTGGTGTGAGGATGTGTACGGTGGTAAAAGACAAAGATTGACGGTGTACGGTGATTAACCCGAGTAATTTCAGGTCACGCGGTCACGGGTGACCTCAGACGAGTCACGCCTCAAGTAGTGCACCCTGCCTGCAGTGGATACATAATATCACGCTCATTAAGCAACGTCTGCGCCAGTGGTCAATTGGGTCAGGAAGAAGTATCATGGATAATACTATTGACGAGTTACGGCGGCCTAACACTGACTGAGTCGGAGGGAATGACGAAAATATACTAGTAAGAGGAGGCAACGCATGCAGACGCGTCACACGATGCTTGAGATTGAACGATGCGATTCTATAGTGATGTATGCACGAAGTGACAAGGTAGCCTACTAGCGGCTCAATCAAGGTCAACACCAACTATTTGAACCAAGCATAATGATAGCTTCGAGATTCAAAGGTCCACCGTGACCATTGAAAGTGAGCGAATCTCTTTGTTCTCCCCCCGCGGTATAATAGAACAAGGAAATGGGTGAGGAGCTCTGTCAAAGTATGTCAACTCCCAAAACCAGGGGGCACAGTAAAAACGCATACGTAGCTACACCGTATCTGAATGTTGGTTCGAAGTCGATTTCGTCACCTCGCTCGTTCAAGGCTTTCGTGATCTTGAAGGCCCATAACATGGACACCAGCGCAGTCCAGACTGAAGCATCAGCGACATAACGACCTGGACATGTGCGTCTGAGAAGAGAGTTAGCGACAGGATCGTAGGAAGCAATGTTGGATTACGTACCTCCCAAAGCCAAAAGCAACGCTGTCAATGAATTTCGCGTCTTCCTTGAGCTTCCCGTCGGTAATAAATCGTTCGGGCTTGAAGACGTCGGGTTCTGGGTAGGTAACCTCATCACGACACATGGCCCTACGCATCAAGATCATGTATAACCATGGTCTTAAAGGTCAAAAAAACGTAGACTGACCATACGTTGACCACCAGAGTGGAGCCTGTTGAGTGTAGTCGTGCGTAAGCTGCCAAGGAGGGGTGTCACAAGAATGTTCTCACCTTTTGGGATAAAGAAATCCCCATAAGTGTCATCAGCTGTCGCAGAGTGGGGCACTCCTGAGAGGAACTATAAGAACCGTCGTCAGTGATACGATCAAAACACTTGCCGAGGGGTACGACAGTATACATCCTCAGAACCTCCACCAAGATAGCTTCAATGTATGGAAGGTTCGGCCTGTCATCGATGGTTGGAAGCCGGTCAGGTCCAATAACGGTATCAATCTCCGCATGTGCCCGTTCTTGCACTTTCGGATTCTGCACCATGGCAAGCATGAAATACATCAACGTCGACGATGTCTGTGTATTAAAGAGTGACTTAGGTTCGGATTCGCATGTAACAGAAAAACTTGCGGTGTCCGTTCCAGCTATCAAACCAAACTTAGTTAGAGAACTACAGCTTGCTTAGCCGCAAGCCACTGACCTTCAAAGGCGCTCGCACATGTGTCTTTGAGTAGTTGAAGCTTCAATGGATCGTCAGCGATCTTGGGGCGCCTCAAAAAATCCAGCGCCATTGCTGACGCACTACTACCCATGGCCTGAATGCAATGACTCAGTTCTAGACGTGGATATGAACATATGTAATTTCACTTCGCGTTTTCTAGCATGCTGAAAGGGTTCCTCTATCAGTTGCATTGCCCACTGATGGCAAAACGCTGCTTTTCGTCTAAAGGAACCTCCCGGAAACCATTCTGGTAGATTGAGGACTAAAAGATGCATCAACTTCATACAACAAGTATTCCCGTAACAGGGAGGTAACTCACCGAAGGGGAAAGCTTCAATGATGGAAGACCCCTCTATCGTCATGCCTTCCAGCGACGGGACCATCCCGCGTTCAAGAAGTTCTACAAAATAATCACGGTCGCCAACTTCGTAGTCGTACACGATTGACATTATTACAGCGGCAGCGAACCTAGACATGTCTCTTGCGTCGAAACGAATGCATACACAACTGAAAAGTGCTCACTTTTGAATATGCTCATGATAATTATGAGGTGAACTGAGAATATCCAAGATAAGTTGACGAGCCTTTTTCAGCTGAACAGGATGAAAAGCGATAGATGCTTCAGCTCTGAACACTTGATGAAACATTCTCCGTTGAGAACGCCACTGATCTCCGTAAGGACTGAAAGCGAAATTGAAAGACCACCCATACCTGTCAACGAAAACATTGATTCAAGAATACGTCTATGAACATTTGAACAGTGATGACATACGGAACTCTTGTAGCAATATAAGGTCTATCCGAGTAAATACGAGACCGGCGTTCGAGAAGATCCTTGGCAATTTTTTCCGAGCTGATTATGATGAGGTCTTGCTTTAACACACGTATCATAAATATATCACCTATTGCAACGGCCTGAAGTTCAAACCATACATTATATTGACAAGAGAACGGAACCCACCATAGCGAGCCTTCCAGTCAGTATACGTTATCCAAGGATTCTTGGGATCAATACTGAGCCAATTCCCAACGACCGGAAGAGAGGTAGGTCCAGGTGGAAATCGAAAATTCTGGACTCTGCGTCTTCGTTGATTGAGTAAAACAAGGATGGAGACTACCGCGGCGCCCACTGCCAAAGTCATCGCCGAGTTCAAACGCACGAAATGGAACATCAGGATGTGGATGATACAGGCCAGCGGATGGTGAACTTCCTTGGTATGCAGGTCTTTGCGTTGACAGTATCTCTGAGCTAATGATGACGATGAAGATGTCGATATCGATGTCACTGACGCCAAAACTTAGTGGGTATCGCCTGATATGGCTGGCTGAGTAACTACAGTGAGAATCGGTCAAATATTCACTCCCCGCAAACATCGTAGATTGGACACACGAGATACGACGAATTGTGGACACCACTGATCGTAATTATGGGCGAGGTGTACGTAGATTCGGAAATCGAAGATACTCATCTGATTTCTCTTCTAATTTGTGGGGCATTAGGCCGGTGATGAAGCACTGGTCGGGTACAAAGCACGAGATTGAAAATTGCGCGCACTGATGTTTAGATGGATCATAGCGGGAAAGGTAAGGCGGGGAATCGCCGGCCGGGATAGAAGAAGTGCAGTTCTGATAGAATGTCCGCCACGCGCCATGGCCCCCTGCAATGGTGTTTCGTGGCTGAACTTTTGTCTGCTGGCTCTGCTCCCGATACACAGGAGCGTTGTTCTGGTTCGGGAAGCAGGGTGCGCTGCAGTTTGAGCTTTTACAGCCGTTTGCGTCTTTACGACGGAAGTTGCCTTCGGAAAGTCAAGTTGCACTTGTTTGTCAACATCACATTTTCGACCAGTGAGCCATTTGAAATTTCGAGTCGTCCACATTACGGACTAGCCATCAAATTTCAAGCCTTTTCCTTACTGTTTGCGCCATGTAGTGTTTATCATCCTTTCTGTCATTCCATCATGCTACATGAAGATGTGCAATACGTCCCCCTTAGCCAGCACGACATTGACGAAGGGAACGGATTAAATTTTAATTCTTCTAGTATCGAGCTCACCCCAGTACCCGCTACTGGTAGCACCATTCAGCTTTGCAAGCCATCAAATGCTACGACAGACTCTTTTCTCCACTGGGAACAGGTCACTCGTGGCGTTCTCTTTCTCTTATCGGTGTTATTTTTCGTGCTTTGGATTGCCTCCGTAGGTGCGCCAAGGTGTACGTATGTTGTGAAATATTGTAAGTTCCCGTACTTGTTTACGAACGAAATGTTTATCCCGCAACCATTGCTGTAGCACCAGCAAATGAGGCTGTCGAGTACGTCGAACATGTCAAGTATCAAGTCGGTCTGCACTTCAAAACCCCATGGCGTGGCAATGAAAGTGGAGACCCAGGCCCTGAAATTGATGCTGCTTGGCGTCGCATTAGCACCGATGGTGAGTTGATTGATTCATCGTACTTGAGTTTACAGTCTCACATTGTCGTTCCCTAGTCAAACCCATTCGCATTACTGAGGAGCAGTTACACCGGATGGGGATGGAAGTGACCCCGGCTACTGTGAGATTCCCTGAGGAGCAGGGTGGGGGCTACCTCGCATCACTGGAGGTTACCCACCACCTTCAGTGCCTAGTATGTCCGACACGTCGGTTTAACATGGAGATAC
>JBBPMZ010000273.1:0-17439 GCA_038090575.1 Tylopilus cf. pernanus | reverse complement strand
CTTCGCGAAGAAGCATGCCGTCCGTCATGTACTTGAGGAAGGTAGTGCCGGGCTCGGTCATGTCTTCGAAACGGATTGAATAACCGACCTGTCGTCCAAGTTGGACTGTACCGTGTTAGCGAGTAATGATATGACGGTCAGGATGAAGAGTAGCAGCGTACCATCCATCTCGTCTGCAACACGCTTGGCAACTGACATGGCGGCGACACGTCGTGGTTGCGTACAGGCCACGATTTTCCCCTTGGTGTGTGGGAGGTCCGAGTACGCGACGAACTGCGGTATTCTACGGTCTATAAGTCACGGTTTTTAAAAAAGATAGAAAAAAAAAGACGCCGACTCACTGCGTCGTCTTGCCAGACCCGGTCTCACCGACCATGATGATGATTTGATTTGCGTTAAACTAGAACAGATTATTCGCTGACCAAGTGGAGACGCGAAAGGTGACGTACCATCTGAAAAAACTCGTCCATCTGTGCGAACACCGGAAGCTTTCTTCGGGCCTCCAGTATCTTCTTGTATTGAGGCGTGTGAGGCGTTTTTGTAAATGGGTTGGTGTCGTGTTCCTGTGAGCGCAAAAGTAAGAGAAATAAGCTCAGAATTTAAGTCGCATGAAGTCTTACCAAGGCCTTGCGGACCTGATTGGCGGTCACCTTGCGTGGTAGAAAGCCGAAGAGCGGCTCATCTTGGGCTCCTTTGGGCACGCCGGAACCTGTCCGTCGTTGACCTGGAGGGAGGTGCGCGAGGTAGGGGTTTTCCTGTTGCTCAGACATACCTCGAGATGGTGGTCGTCGGACGACTCGGCGTGCTTAGTCATCCTAGCTAGATGTCTACATCCAGTCAACGCACGCTGCATGTTAATGATTCGATATGTCCACAGGAACTTGACTCGCCTTCGCTACCATTGCACGCAATTTCTGTCCACCTCCACCATGTCTCCTCCATACGCCATCGAAAAGCGGGTCGCCGTGGTCGCCGTGCGACGCGCATGCGCACTGACGTCCTCCATCTTTAACACCCTTGTCAAGAACGAGACGCTCACAAAGGGCGACAAGTCACCTGTCACAGGTGAGCAGCACGGGAGAGACAACCAACCACTGTCTGACACCACGTCTCAGTCGGCGACTACTCTGCGCAAGCTGTCGTCAACACGATCCTTGGTCGGGCATTCCCCGGCGATCCCATCGTCGGCGAAGAAGATGCTGCTGAACTGCGCCAGCCGGGTGGAACAGCCCTCAGAGACCGCATTGTCGCGCTCGCCAACGAGGCCCTCACGGGTGATCTAGGATCGGACGAGTCGTCCGACTGGGGACTCGGACCGGGACAGGCACGCACCCCTGACGAACTCTTGGACGCGATCGATCGTGGAAGTGACCAAGGTGGTCGCGTGGGACGTACGTCGTCGGTTAGTGTCTCCTTGCAGCGATCATCGTTGACGATTGTGTTGCCACAGGTCGATGGACGCTCGATCCTATTGATGGCACCAAGGGCTTCTTGCGTGGTGGCCAGTATGCGGTATGTCTGGCGTTAATTGTCGACGGCGAAGTTGTGCTTGGCGTGATTGGATGCCCGAATCTTCCTGTCAACGGTGCTGAGCCCGATGGCGCTAGGGGATGTATATTCGTTGCCGTCAGAGGCCAAGGTGCAGAGCTGGTGCGTCCATGGTCTGGTGTTATTCCTTTCCTTTTCCTCACACGCACAAACATGGCAGACGAGCCTCTCGGGCGATCACGTCGTGCCGCTGTCCATCCCCACCGTCGGACCGGGATCACTCAATTTTTTGGAATCCGTCGAAGTTGGGCACGCAGACCTCACGTTCAACAACAGGGTATCTGAACTACTCCACATCACGCGAGCCTCGGCACGCATGGACAGCCAAGCCAAGTATGGCTGCCTCGCTCGAGGCGATGGCGGCGTCTACCTCCGAATGCCTACGGGAACCGGGTATCAGGAGAAGATTTGGGTAAGTTGGAACAATTCAGTCATCACATGTTGGACTCTGATCATTGCTGCGCAGGACCATGCCTCTGGGTCGTTGCTCGTCCAGGAATGTGGTGGTATTATTACAGACTCGCGAGGAAAGTCGCTCGACTTTGGCCTTGGACGCACACTGGGAGAGAACTATGGGGTTATCGCTGCGGGCAAGGATGTGCATGCACGGGTTCTCGCTGCCGTTCAGCAAGCGTTGGCGGAGGCTCAAAAGTAGATGTTGCACTCCAATCGTTGATCGGTTATTAAATTGATGTTGTCATATTGTCTCCTCTTAGTAGGCTAACTACCGTGGCTACATGATATCCCGTGTTCCTCTTATACAGCCTATCCCTGTACTTAGACCGACATTTGCCCCCTCGCCTTGGTATGTGGGAGCTCCAACGTCGAGTTCACGGCCGTCCTGCGTGGCGATCTCCTGCACGGCGACGTCGTCAAGGAGGTGTTGGACGTACTGGAAGTCGGACATGTTGCTGCCAGCGCCGATGATGGTGTAATCACGCTGTACGTCCTTGAACCGCGCGAGGGAGCCATAGGAGGTTTGAACTTAGTGGCGAGGACGGACGTGCCAGTGACAATGGGCTGTTGCGTGCGCTGGACACTGTCTGCAAAGGCGTCCTGGGATGAGCTAGGGTGGAGCGGCCATGCGGGTCGATTGCGTTGTTGCGCTATGATCATCACGTTAGCACGGTCTGTGGTGTACGATGGGGGTACTTACGGGTCTTCCCCAGTTGGTCGGATTAAAGTAGTCCATGGTGTGTCTGCAGCTTGGCTATGACGATCGTGTTTACCTGTGTTTGTTATCATCTTTGATTATGACCACGCCGTACACACCAACGCCGTTCATCCAGATCACCCCTTCGGCACTTCCACAAACACCAACCCCGACGCGTGGGCGCGGCGCAAAACGAGGTCGGAAACCGAGGGGTGCGACGCTCATAGCTAGCACGCCGACGCACCAGACGAGCACGGCCGCTGGGACGAGTGCGGCCAATGTGAGCGGGCCGCAGTTTACACCCGTACAATGGGCAAGTCCAACGATACCTGCTACGGGGCCTTCCACGCCTGGGCCCGTCACTGCTTCTGCGGTGCCTTCCTCCGGCTCAGGACCATTGTTGGGGGATACGTCGACGACGGCTGGGCCGAGCATGAGTGCGAGCGACGTGGCGTTGGACAGCGGGGACGAGGCTGGTCCGTCCACCTCGATGACGATGCCATCAGGCGCAGGGACGGCGCCGGCGGCTGTGGCTGGTGTTACGGTGGGAGGTATAGGGACGCCAAAGATGGGGGCTGGCGCTGGCGACGAAGACGGCGAAGGCGAGGACGAGCTATTACCGGCGATGGCGGACGATGATTATTCGGCACAGCTGTCCTGGCAGAGCGAGAGCAAGGATAATCTCAAGTGCGTGTTCCATTTTTTTGATTTTTCATCAAGAGGGGTTCGTTGACACATTTGTAGAGTGTTGATGGACAACTTTAGTCCCGCACAGTACGACCGTTTCGAGGCGTACCGGCGGCACGCACTGCCCAAGCAGGCTGTTAGAAGGGTATGTCGTAGCTACTATATGTTTGTTTTTTCGAGGGATGATCGATTTTACACAGGTGATACAACAAACGACTGGGCAACAAGCCTCTCAACCCGTCGCTCAAATTGTTGCTGGATTCGCAAAGGTGTTTGTGGGCGAAATAGTAGAGAAGGGTATGTGCTGCCTGCTCATATGTCGTGCTTACTTGATGTTCTGTGCAGCGCGTGCAGTTCAAGCACGCCGAAACGAACATGGCCCACTATCCCCCGACCATTTACGCGAGGCATACAGACTCTACCAGGCTGAAACCGGGCGAGTGGGGAGTGCAAGAGCTGGGAGGGGCAGAAAGCTATTCGTGAGGTAATCGGGAGTGCAAGCCGGCTACTTATTTTGAGACCTTCGCAGTCATGATAGTGCAATACCTCTACCAGACCCCGCCATGGAGTTGGATGTACTAGTATGATCCATTTTGGACGATGGAGATAACTTCGTGGAATGCACGCACGCTACGTTCAGCGGTGCCGGCATTGGTGTCGTCCTGTGGGATTCAAGACAGATTGGGATGTGTATCCAGCGATGGAGTCTGACTCCAGTTGCTACGTCTATTACCTAGATCAGTTGATGGATCTACCTGAATGGTAGCTCATTACTATAGCTGGTAACAGCTCGATGGTTGAAGCTGAACTAGTCGAACTCCTTGAAACATCTCGCCAACAACTCATGATCTGTTCATCCCTTAGACTGTTCTACAGAGGGAGGAGGGGAAAGGTCACCGAGGTACGTTCCTGAACTTATATAACCTAGCCTACACCATGCATTTCCAGAAGAATACCGGTGTTGGACCGATGTCACCAGCATCTGTGTCATCATCCTCTGTATCTCCTTGTGCAAAAGTCAGCTGCCAACGGCTCAAAACTCGTGTCAGAGCATTTTCCTACTAAAGACTTGTCTCACTCATCGAAAATCCTGGAAATTATCAGCAAGAGATCCACTCTTCACCATCACTTACATCATTTGCACCTCAGCGGTCAGCCTCAAAAATATCATCAAACGGATGTTTAGTCGTTCTATAACGGAATTATTCCTTGAAGGCTCAATTAGTTCATTTCTTGTGCAATCTGCGGTTTCTTTCCCATTCCACTTCTTCACTTTCGAGCATGTCATCTCCAGTCATTGCTTCCGATGTGAAATTGACTCGTCAGGTGCCATTCCACACTTGCCGACTACATTTCTGGAGAATGAATGGTCTGCAGAAGTTCTGCTCAGTCACCCACAAGCATTTCTGACACAAAATATGAGAGCATATACAGGAATAGGGTGCCTGTTTCTTGTGACCCTCCCTGTCTCTAACACTCAAAACTGGTTGAGGATGGTATGGAAACCTACACACTTGTTGAAGAATTGAAAATGAACTATAGTTATGCCAGCCTCATGTGCAGCTTGAACTTGCAGCACCAATCCCTTTGAAATGCAACCCATTAGAACATTCCCAACATTTTCTTCCTACAATGCCAGTGAATGGCTAAATAAGTATCACACAAGTCAGATGCAAGGGAAAGGCAGAAACTTCCTAGATGGTATATGCCAGTTGCTGGGTTGCCCTCCTTTTCAGAAGGGCATTAGGATGAGTTGATGGTTAGTCTTGTGGTGATGGTTACTGACTTGGATCTTGTCTCACCAAACTGTATTCCCTGGCCCATCTTTGACTTTGTGACATGCTTCTCCTCCTCTGACTTCTGTCCACCCATGCCCTTGTTTCCCCCTTATTTCATTTATTCTCATCAAAAGGTGCTTACAAGATGGACATCACAACTTGAATACAGGTTTATGGTCCAGTATGTCATCAGAATGCCAGTGAAAAACATGGGTGTTTTCAAGATAATGCTGGAATACCTACTGCATGTAATATGAAGAGCTAGGGTAGTATATGAACAGAGAGATGATATGAGGACACACTAGTTAAGACTTCCAACAAGTGATCCATGACTCTCCAAACAATGAACTATCAATATTACCTTGAAATACTCCATACTGAGATATAAGCAGGGACAGAGGAGGAAGATAAAAGGAATCAAGTCTCAGCCAGGGAGCAACCCAGCCATAGCAGAGATCATGAGAGAAAATCCAGCCTTCATGATCAACAAGCTGACCAAGAGAAACAAGTTGGTGCACATTCCACACTTTGATGGACTTGTCACTAGCTCCAGAGATGATGTGATCACCAGTGGGTGAAAAAGCAACTGATAGAATAGTAGAAGAGCTGCCATGGCCTTGGAAAGGATCTGCTATAGGTTGACCAGTGACTGCATTCCAGATCCTAATGGTACCATCTTTAGAGCCAGAGACAATGTTCTTTCCATCAGGTGAATAGCCAACAGATGTGACATGATCTCTGTGCCCCTCAAGTGTTCTTCCTACAGGTTGACCAGTGGCTACATCCCAGATCCTGATAGTCTTGTCAGAAGAGCCAGAGACAATGTTCCTTCCATCAGGTGAATAGCTAACAGATCTGACATAGTGTGTGTGCCCCCTGAATGGACTTCCTATAGATTGACCAGTGACTGCATCCCAGATCCTGATGGTCCTGTCATCAGAGCCAGAGACAATGTTCTTTCCATCAGGTGAATAGCCAACAGATGTGACAAACATCTTCTCAGGGAGTGGACTCTCTATATATTGACCAGTAGCTACATCCCAGATCCTGAGAGTGTAATCATCAGAGCCAGAGACAATGCTCCTTCCATCAGGTGAGTAGCCAACAGATCTGACATAACCCATATGCCCCTTGAATGGACTTCTTATGGATTGACCAGTGACTGCATCCCAGATCCTGACAGTCTTGTCATAAGAGCCAGAGACAATGTTCTTTCCATCAGGTGAATAGCCAACAGATGCAATCCAATCTGTGTGTCCTTGGAATGGTCTCCCTATAGATTGACCAGTGGCTGCATCCCATATCCTGACAGTCTTGTCATGAGAGCCAGAGATGATGTTCTTTCCATCAGGTGAATAGCCAACAGATGCAATGCAATCTGTGTGTCCCTGGAATGGTCTCCCTATAGATTGACTAGTGGCTGCATCCCAGATCCTGATGGTTTTGTCATCAGAGCCAGACACAATGTTCTTTCCATCAGGTGAATAGCCAACAGATCTGATCCAACTTTTGTGCCCATGAAATGGACTTTTCATGGACTGACCAGTGGCTGCATCCCAGATCCTAATGGTGTTGTCATCAGAGCCAGAGACAATATTCTTTCCATTAGGTGAATAGCCAACAGATCTGACATAGTGTGTGTGTCCCTGGAATGGATTTCCTATAGATTGACCAGTGGCTACATTCCAGATCCTAATGGTGCTGTCTTGAGAGCCAGAGACAATGTTCTGTCCATCAGGTGAATAACCAACAGATGTGACATAACCTGTGTGCCCCTGGAGTGGACTTCCCATAGATTGGCCAGTGGCTACATCCCAGATCCTAATGGTCTTGTCATCAGAGCCAGAGACAATGTTCCTTCCATCAGGTGAATAACCAATAGATCTGACTGGATGTGTATGCCCCTGGAATGGACTTCCTATAGGTTGACCAGTGGCTGCATCCCAGATCCTGATAGTGCTGTCAGAAGAGCCAGAGACAATGTTTTTTCCATCAGGTGAATAGCCAACAGATGTGACACAATGTGTGTGCCCCTTGAGTGTTCCTACAGGTTGACCAGTGGCTACATCCCAGATCCTGATGGTATGGTCCTCAGAGCCAGAGACAATGTTCTTTCCATCAGATGAGTAGGCAACAGATGTAATACTATGTGTGTGCCCCCTGAATGGGTTTCCTACAGATTGACCAGTGGCTGCATCCCAGATCCTGATGGTCCTATCTTTAGAGCCAGAGGCAATTTTCTTTCCATCAGGTGAATATGCAACAGAGTTCACATCCTCAGCATGTCCATGTAGGGTATGAACATCAGCTAGCCAGTGTGCTGGATGTCCTCCACTAAGTGAAGCATGTTTTACCAGCTGGTTAGCCCAAAGCTTGCAGAGTGGTGAGCTAAGGGGGGTCTGTGGCATGGCTGACAGATATAGATGAGGGGTGGATTGCCTGAACACAGGTGTAAACACCTGGATGAACTGATATGCTTCTGAAGCAAGGTTGCAAATTTCTGAGTTCTAACAGAACATTTTCAGTGTATCAACACCTCTCATTGTGTGATCTCACCTGGGGTTGAGTCCAACATTGTAGAGCAATGCATGTCTGTAAAGCAGAGGAAATGGGTGATACTGATGAAAGAGAGAGGAGACTGATGACTTCAAGCCAGTAGCAGAAATATGTTTTGAAGAACAGTGTGATGTCACCAAGTATGTCTGGGTTACAGTTGGTATATTGCAGGTGGTCCATCCAGTATAGACAGGAGTATGACAGGTGGGGGGGAATGGTTTCATTCATGTTGTCAAACAAGCCAGAGACCTTGGCATTAAGTACCCGTGAGTCAGTCAGGCCACATATATTGAACTTGAGCATATGACACATGCATGCAAGTGATGCTTGTCCAAGGGTAAGGGAATGCTGGGGTAGAAATGGCACATGGAAAGCTGAACTGCGATTGACATCACGTAAGAAGTCATAGAACGAGGCATGAAGTGGGCGAATGGGCTTCTGGTTGCTGTAAGCCCCATCTAACAAGGATGCAAGGGCCAAGACAATCGGTCGGACATTTACTGAGCCGTTAAGGTGTCCATCAAGAAGTGCGGAAAGGGAAGGAAGAGGGAGAGATTCCTTGAGGGCAAGAATCACACCCATCACTTCCCGAAAACGATGTTGCTCGGGGCGTGATTTGAATAGTTGCTGTAGTACGGTCAGGTAAAGGCCATCCAGTGGATACTCGTCATCAATCATGTCGGTTTCAAGGAGTAGTTCGAGTCGCTGGAATGGCTCAAGTCCCATGGCACCGAGCCCTCGGATGAACCTGCATGCAGTGGCTGCCCACTGAAACAGATGTTGCGAACGATCGACGCATAGTCTGCACCAGTCCTCATTGACTGATAGGAGCTCGGATGAATATTTGTCGAGGGAATGATGGATGAACCTCTCGATATCCTTGTCGACAGTTTTCTCTGAGATATCCCCCATTCGTCTGTGAATGAGCCGTGGGCTTGACGGAAGTTCATCAAGGATGTCACGGTCCGGGCGAGCGGTGATCAAGAAACGAAGGTTGGGAGGGAGGGAGATTTCAGTTGTTAGTTTGGCGATGGCAGTTAGAAGTGTCTGACGACTAGCTCGGTCGCCACATTCGTCAAGAGCATCGATGACAATCACTAAGGGGCCGACAGCTTGAATATGCTTGCTGGGTTCAATAATGAACTGTTCCACCTGCTCCTTCGGCACCTTCGACGTGCGGAGTGAACGACTTCCCCCCACAACCTTCCAAAGGGCGGACCTGTACTCTGGATCATGGTCACAGAGGTCCCGAGCAATAGTACTGAACAGATTCGTCGGGTTCCGGCTCGCGATGTCCGTCCTTGCAAAACAGTACGACGAGACAAGTCTCTTCTGCCCCTCGAACCATCGTGCAATAGAATGAGCCACCGCCGACTTGCCTGATCCCGCAACACCGGTAAGAAGACACACTCGTGGGGCATCATCCGCGTGATTGCTGAGGATCTCACGAAGTTCTTGTAGCATCTCCTCGCGGGTCCCGTCCAGGCAGCCCTTGTCTTGATCATACCGGGCACCTTTTGCATATAGCATATCATCCAAATCCTTATTTTCCACTGTGAATCGTGTACATAAACCCCTGATCGTGGTGTAGCGGATTGAAACCTACCGGTGTCACGATGTTCAATCTTGCTCATCATACGAACGACTGTGATCCCAGTCTGCAGTGCAACTCCCTGCATGAACGCATCTCTAAGTTCTCGAAGCTTCCTTTGGTAATCCATGATTTGTGCTTTGATGTTCGAGAATGTGTACATCACTACCCGAGTCGCTACACAAAACGGTGAATAAGGGGACACGTGAAGTGGTAAATGATCCTACCGAAGCTTTTGTGCTTGGCGTAGTCACGAATGAAGTAAGCGCACTCCATCAGCTGCTGGGTCAGGAGTGTAATGGACTCGACGTGTGCCTTGACTGCCTTCAAGGGGTCTGCATCGTGAACAAATGCCAAAACATCGCTCATGGTACCCGCTAAGCGAGTGATTTGATCGTCGCAATCATTCTGATTGACGAGTACCTGCACAAAAGGTCGGATTATCAGTAATCATTCCAGAGCTCAACTGCAGACAAACCGGACCTTGTGTGCAGCTGAGATAACAGACCAAGCGATCGACGTGTATGGATGGATCTACGGAACAATGAGGTCAAGATAGGACAACGACGGAGTGAAACAAGTACCGCTGCGATCCCAGTCACAATCTCGTCAAAGAGCTTCACTCTCTTTAATAAGACATTCCACGTAGTTGCGAAGCTCTGCACGCTATTTGCAGCTTGTGTGGCTGTATCGACTGCCGAACCCAGGTGGTCGATGGTGGCAGGTATGGGACGTATCGCTTCAACCGCTTGCGTTGCCGCGTTGATGGCATACTCCGCCTGACGCTCGTCGGCATTGATAAGTGGTTGGCGAGAGTAGGAAGTGAAAGTGAATTTCAGCGTGAAATCAGTGGAAGAATTGACTGCCTTAGATGGCTTGTTGTAGATAGGTTCTTCGAATACTGAGGACGCGATATGTCAGTAGAAAATACCATAAGGATTCGACGTACGATTGTTATTCAATTTCGATAGGATTTCTCTAATAGTATAGGTCAGATTTCCAACAACTTCATCCTGTCGACCTGGCGTGCGGTGATTCCGGTAAACCTTGACGACAAGAACAGACGCTTCATTTCCATCACTGATATTATTTAGTTTCTTGTATGCACAAAAGGGCATCTACTCACAAGTAAATCTTATCATCCCACAAAACACCACCTCTCGTCTGTTCCGTCTTTTTCGTCGATCGCACAGTATTGTCCAGTGAAAATTTAACATAGTATTGTCTTGGAAGAGGGAATTTGGGAGCTTGTCGACTAGTAAGCTTGATATCTGAAACAGGGTTAACACATATGACAGAGGCTCCGGCGTTACGACGAACCTGTGATAGTAAAAGCGTTTGTGCTAGCCAAATTCATCAGAGGTTTGTCGATGACAAACACGAAACGTATAGAAATACATACATGCTTGGATTCATGATTTGGACCTCAGAAAGGGTTTGTAGCACAACAGATGTATATACGATGATGAAGATACAAGCAAAGAGATCAATAAGCGCTCGGGAACCGGACAAGGGTTAGCAGCTGCCGAATGGGTGCAAGGTGGCCGTATCTGAGTGTAAACACGTCGTCTCTAGACATCTGTTTAGGCTCAGTGACTAGCGTCTCCGACTCGCGTTTGCGGCCAACGTTCCCTTCACCGTTGGAGCCTCTCTGTAATCTCTGGGATACGCGCCATTAGTGACTTGAGTACGGTCCGTCATCGCCATGAACGAACCCCTCACTCATGTGCCAAGCTGTACAGGCAGTTCGACACGGTACTACCTGTGCTCCTGCCCGCGCGGACAGTACCCTCACCATACGCCCCAATATGTCTTGGATCCCACCGCTGACCCCCAGAGCCCAGCACAACAAGCATGATGTGTCGAGCATCTCGTCACAGGGTATCACTTGGCTATATTGTAGCCATCGTCCTCCTACTCACGCTTGTTCCTGTCACACAGATACACCCTTTCGCTCCGGATCGCGATCAGGCTGAGCGAGGTGTAGTGAATGGTATTCTAGGTGGGCAGACGTTCGAAACGTACGCACTCAGGTTCGGCTTGGGATTTTTCGCCGATGGTCTGGGTGACATCGGTGTTATACTTTCCTCTCCTGCGTTTTCCAGATTGCATCGTGTACTGGGAAGATGCGAACGGAAAGGATACCCGAAGAGATGGTACTAACCGTATGCAAGGGCTGAAAAATGAGAATAATGCAGGTGGAAAGAGCGAGTAAAGGGGGAATGGCCAAAGCGACATGGCCGAGATGGAGTGACCCATCCAAACACAGTTTTGGTGGCGAAGGTGATTAGAACCAATGACGGAAATGGCATCTTCAAGTTGACTGTATTTATGGACGATGTGAAGCGCATGTTGGGACGGGAAGGAAATCAATGTTGGGCAAGGACGGTAGTCGGGCAAAGAACATCCCGTCACAGGACGTCCGGAGTGATCAGAGTGCTAGTGGTTCCTCCGGCATTACATAACGATCCGTCTGGTCAAAATCCAAAGTGGGATGATAAGCATAATGCGAAGGTCCGACGGACATTGTAGTGCCACTCATGCATGGAACTCGAAGTGCCTAGTAAACGTACTGTACGTGCGTTCCACGAAACTATCTCCACCGTCCAAAAACGGATCATACATCCGAGTTCATGACGAGGTCTGGTGGAGACATTACCCTATCACGATTTCGAGACAGGTTGTCGACTTGCGCACCTCGATTACCTTACAAACAGCTTTCTACCTCTCCCGGCTCTTGCACTCCCCACTCGCCCTGTTTCAGCCTGGTAGAGCCTGTATGCCTCACACAAATGATCGGGGGATAGCGGGCCATGTTCGTTTCGGCGAGCTTGAACTGCACGCGCTGCACAGAACATCAAGTAGGCACGACATATGGGCAGACAGTACACACCTTTCTCTACTATTTCGCCCACAAACAACTTTGCAAATCCGGCGACAATTTGAGCAACAGGTTGAGAGGCCTGTTGTCCGGTCGTTTGTTGTATCACCTGTGTAAAGTCGGTCACTCCTCAAAAAAAACAAATACGTAGTACCTAGGACATACCCTTCTAACAGCCTGCTTAGGCAACGCGTGCCGTCTGCACGCCTCGAAACGGTCATACTGCACAGGACTAAAGTTGTGCATTAACACTCTACAAACGTGTCAACGGACCCCTCTTTAGGAACAATCAAAGAACGGAACGCGCACTTCAGATTATCCTTGCTCTCGCTCTGCCAGGACAACTGTGCCGAATAGTCGTCGTCCGCCATCGCCGGTAACAGCTCATCCTCACCTTCGCCGTCTTCATTGCCAGCACCAGCCCCCACCTTTGGCATGCCTATACCTCCCACCGTAACACCAACCACAGCAGCCGTCGTCGTCCCTGCTCCAGATGGCATCGTCACCGAGGTGGACGGACCAGCTTCGTCCCTGCTGTCCAACGCCACGTCGCCCACACCCATGCTCGACCCAGCGGTTGACGCGTCCCCTAACGTTGGACCTGAGCTCGAGGAAGGCACCACGGTAGCAGTGATGGGCCCAGCAGCAGGTATGGTCAGACTCGCCCATTGTACAGGCATAAACTGCGGCCAGCGGCCGCACTCGTCTGGTGAGTCGGCGTGCCAGCTATGAGCGTCGCGCCCCTCGGTTTTCGACCTCTGTGAGGTGGTGAGATAGATGGAAAGTTAGGGGTTATGATGGTGCACGTACTTGGCCAAGGACGCGCACGCAACGGTCACTGAGCTGGTCGAGGCTCAGATTGGCTTGTCAGTGTGAGGGTGTTCACTTACCCGTACGACGGACGCGAGTGCCTCCAGTTTCTCCACAGTCCGAACCCAGCATCGACTTCGCTGCCACGTGCCGAAGAGATGAACGGCGTTGGTGTGTACGGTGTGGTCATATCAGAGATGATAACAAACACGGCTAAACACAGTCACGTCTACGCGTCATATAGCTCTGCACTACGCTCATCGACACCATGGACCACCACCTTCCGACCAACTGGGGAAGGCCCGTAAGTACCCCCATCGTACACTACAGATCGTGCTAACACGACTCCCATAGCGCAACGACGCGATTGACCCGTATGGCACCTACCCGCTCCACCCTAGGCCATCCAAGGACACCTTTGCCAGCGCACCCAACAGCCCATCGTCACTGGCACGTCCGTCCTCGCGATTAAATTCAAGGACGGTGTCATGATGGTTACTGACGACCCCGGTAGGTCCATCTCGTCCCCATCTTCCCCATCCCGACCAACCTGTTTAGCTTCCTATGGCTCCCTCGCGCGGTTCAAGGGCGTACAGCGTCTCCAAACCATCGGTGATTACACCATCCTCGGCGCCAACAGCGACACGTCTGACTTGCAGTACATCCAATGCCTCTTCAAAGACGTCACCGTGCAAGAGATCGCCGCACAGTCACGAACTCGGCCCGGTCGAAACACATGAGTACATGTCACAGGTCATGTACGCATGGCGCTCACGGATCAATCACCTCTGGAAAAAGGTCGGTGGACACGGCGTGTCTTTTTTACTGAGGCTGATGTCCGCTCATGTTCTTGTCGTACGTCGATCTGCTCAGTACGGCTTATTCGGCCTCGACGATCGCCACCGGGTACGGACACGAAATTGGTTCCAAAAAGTAACCAATATTCTGGTATGCAAGAAGCTACTGGCTCCGTCGAAAGACGTTCAAAAAATATGCAAGGAGGGCAAGGCTATTAGTGACGCAGGTGCAGCATACGCTCATGACAGGTATCGAGTATCGATACAGACATAGGATGTAGTCATCGTCTACCTGCGGCCACTTAAATTGCTACAGGGAACACGAACTTGACCATAACACAATATCGAAAAGTAATCCCTCCACCAGCAGGTCAGGTATTCTTCTCTTTGCAATGGCCGTGACAACCACGGCTTCCCTGAGGAAGAATCCCATGTTGGTGTGATTCTACCCCGACCGTGGCCGCACCGAACGCCTTGACCAAGCCCCTGTGATGACGTGGCATGTGAGAGACAGTGAGACTTGATGCTCAATCTTCATCTGTCGTCTCCACGCACCTTTGCGTCGCATCCAGATAGTCCTCCCTATCGAATCGTTTTTGTGTCTTGATCGAGACGCCCCCGCGAGAGATGGTGCAGCCCCTTGCTTCAAGTCTGACCATGAGTGATAGTAGGTGTGGGCGGGGATCAGCACTCGGGAGGTGATGTGGAATGCGTAGACAGGGTACGTACGATGTTTTCATGTTCTTGAAGTATGTAGAGATGGATTTGACCACGTAGATAATGCCGAAGATGGTGCCGACAAACAGGAAAGTGGTCTATCGTCGAGATGACCAAGTTAGGTACCATACTGCGGTGAATGTTGGAGGTGCCACGTACCAAGACGAGGGAGCAAATGTCGGTCCTAAAGTAGGTAAGTATAGGGGTGGGCTGTAAGATGGGACATACCATGTAGCCATGATAGTTAGCCTACTAAGAGGAGACAGTGTTAATAAGTAGAAAAAGTCAATGAGTCGGTGCGTAATCGGTTCAATGATATATGACGACATCGATTTAATAACCAATCAACGATCGGTGGCGGTGCATACAAAGATATGTAGCTTCTACTTTTGAGCCTCTGCCAACGCTTGCTGAACAGCAGCGAGAACCTGTGCATGCACATCCCTGCCCGCAGCGATAACCCCATAATTCTCTCCCAGTGTGCATCCAAGGCCAAAGTCGAGCGGCTTCCCTCGCGAGTCTGTGATGATACCACCACATTCCTGGACAAGCAACGACCCAGAGGCATGGTCCTGCGCAGCAACCATCAGCGTCCAACATGTGACAACCAAACCATTCCAACTTGAACTCACCCAAATCTTTTCCTGATACCCGGTTTCCGTAGGCATTCGGAGGTAGACCCCACCATCGCCTCGAGCAAGGCAACCATACTTGGCTTGGCTACCCATGCGTGCCGGGGCTCACGTGATGTGCAACAGTTCAGACACCCTGTTGTTGAACGTGAGGTCTGCGTGTCCAACTTCGACGGATTCCAGAAAGTTGAGCGAACCCGGTTCGACAGCGGGAACAGACAACGGCACGACGCAATCGCTCGAGAGGCTCGTCTGTCATGTGTGTGTGTCTGAGAAAAAGAAAAGGAATAATACAAGACCATGGACGCACCAGCTCTGCGCCTTGGTCTTTGACGGCAGTGAATATACATCCCCTAGCGCCATCAGGCTCAGCACCGTTGACGGGAAGATTCGGGCATCCAATGACGCCAAGCGCAACCTCACCATCAACAATCAACGCCAGACATACCGCATACTGGCCTCCACGCAAAAAGCCCTTGGTGCCATCAATAGGATCGAGCGTCCATTGACCTGTGGCGACACAATGGTCAACGGTGATCGTTGCAAAGAGACATCAACCGACGACGTACGTCCTACGCGACCACCTTGGTCACCTCCACGATCGATTGCGTCCCCGGCTGGCGCAGTTCAGCGGCGTCTTCTTCGCCGACGATGGGATCGCTGGGGAATGCCCGGCCGAGGATCGTGTTGACGACAGCTTGTGCAGAGTAGTCGCCGACTGAGGGGTGGTATCAGACATCGGTTGGTTGACGTCTCTGCCGTGTTGCTCATCTGTCACAGGTGACTTGTCGCCCTTTGTGAGCGTCTCGTTCTTGACGAGGTTGTTAAAGATGGAGGACGTCAGTGCGCATGCGCGTCGCACGGCGACCATGGCGACCCGATTTTCGATAGCGTATGGTGGAGACATGGTGGAGGTGGACAGAAATTGCGTGCAATGGGTAGCGAAGGCGAGTTAAATTCCTGTGGGCATACCGAATCATTTAACATGCACAGACGTGATAATGATGGCGTACGTGGATTGGATGTAGACATTTACTAATACGGCAGGCTACAGTTCTGTAACGGTCACCGATACTTAGTCAGCGGTGGCGGTGAGGCTTGAGGAGACTCACGCAACCGGAGGCGGTCGCGTTATCAGGGCTCAAACGTTCACGGGCAGCTAGAGTTTTCGTATATATGGAGTGCCGTCGTCGTTTTATCCCCCAGCTCATATCGAACAGAGGATCGTTAGAACCGAAAAAAAGATGTGACGCTTGGTCACACCGACTCACACGGTAGAAGAGTCACTCGAACTTCGGTCCTAACGATCCTCTGTTCGACATGAGCTGGGGGATACAACGACGACGGCACTCCATATATACGAAAACTCTAGCCGCCCGTGAACCCTGATAACGCGACCGCCTGAGCCCGAGTCCGATTGCGTGAGTCCTAGCCCTCAAGCCTCACCGCCACCGCTGACTAAGTATCCGTGACCGTTACAAGTTCGGAGCCTCCGAGCTGGTACAGAACTGAATCCAACTCATAGATTTGAACGAACCGGAGTTACTCGAAGACGGCCCTGTCCATGTGGGAGCGAGGGACTTTTGGAGTCAAGACTAACGTCCACTAAGTACTGTAAGCGGCTGGGTACTACGTCTATCGTCCAGAGCTGATGACTCAATTTCAATAGTAGCCTATCGCTTATAAGCTGGTGGTTGAAGTTGAATTTTAAAACCCCTTGAAACATCCCAGTCTGTTCATCCCTTGGACTGTTCTGCAGAAGGAGGAGGGGATAGGCCACCGAGGTATGTTCCTAAGCTTATATAACCCAGACAGCTTCACTGGTATCAAAGCGTTCACTGTGGAACCACCTAACAACGTACCCCTTGACGCGGGTCACCTTGCACAAATGCTGACATCCAGGACGTTAGTGGTGAAACTTGTATGACAATCTCGGATGCCTGGCGACAGATAACAATCGCGATACAACGTACCGTGATCGTCCGGGTCGTGGCGCACCACCTCCAACGGGTTTCCCGACCTCCAGGTGTGACGTACATCGTGACCCCTGCAAGTTGGGTCACGGTCCGTCATGATATGGTCTTGAGTCGGTCGATCTATACGTCGCTGCATCGTTCCCCCCGACGCTCGGCAGCCGCACTGATTGGAACAAGGTCCGGGCGGTCTGGATGTTCAAGTTTAGGTCGCCGCATCAGAAACCTTCTCACAAAGTTCTAAAGTCAAAAAGCACCGTGGGGGCTCCGTCGGACCCGAGTGTCTATCTGCCCATCATGCATCAGATATGCCTCC
>JBBPMZ010000272.1:0-17445 GCA_038090575.1 Tylopilus cf. pernanus | reverse complement strand
ATCGCAATGACAACCGTAAGGACACCGTCTACGATACATGTAGACCCTCAGACCTTCCGTTAAGCCTTGACGTGCTCCTCGAGATACGCTACAAACTTGGTCGCCACACTCCCCTCGCTCCAATCCACCTCACCCATTTCCGTCGTCCCAAGCGTGATCGCGCGCTTGTGGATGGCTACAAACTGGCGTTTGAGACGCTGGAGCTCCGACAGCGTCAGCATGCGTGGCGGGAGGGTCACCCTCGGCCTGAGCGACTGCCCAGGCTCGGACGCGGCAGGGACGTCGAGGACGAGCGTCCCCCCGGGGAGCGCCGCGGCGGATTGCGCGGCGACGAGGGCCGCGACGAGGGCGGTGGTGGTACGTTCGAGGACGAGAAGGGCACTGGTGGGCGCTTTCGCGACCTATGCATCACGTGTGACGTCCGCATCATCATCATCATGGACGGTCGGGTTGCGAACAACAGACGTACGTACCGCTTGAGTCCCTGTGTTGGGGGGCTTGACGTACCCCTCGGTGATCGTGCGCCAGAGGTCGTCGGCGGGCACGTCCGGGTCTGTCCAGGGGACGGTGAAGAGGGGCGAGTCCCATCGGACCATCGAGGAGGGTTCTTCGTATCGCTGGATGAGGTTGTCTAACCTGCCATCGCCGAGTTCAAGCAAACGTCATTGACTGAGGCGGTGATGTACGCACGTGTCAGTAGCGTACGATGCTACCTCTTCTCGCGCCTGATTCCATTCACGACACTGATCTGGCGGTGCGAGTACATAGACCTACTTGCTGCCCTGTCAGCATCCGAGTCGGCGTCAGATTCAGAGAGGCGCGGGCTGACACGCACCGTACACATACGGATCTTGGCTTCCCGGGCTGCGCAGTACATCTGGTACCGGAACCCCTTGATATAGTTGAGCGCATCGACGATGACGATCCGGTCATGTCCGAGATGTCGCTGGAGCGCCGTGAACAGCGCACCGCGTGCTGGCTTTTCAGATCGGCTGTCTTGATTTCCGCGTCGGGTGTCAGTTGTGGGATAAGTGCATTCGTAGCAGGGCTTACCGTCGTACGCTGACCGGGGAATGTTGAGTGCGTCGTCGGAGAGGACGGTGATGCTAAGCGATGGGCCTGTATAGGAGGGGTCGGCAAGACGGTGTTCGAGGTGGTCTTTGATCTGTGTCGCGCGGAGGGTCTTGCCTGAACAAGGGTACCCAGATATCGTGACGAGAGCCATCGATTCTGTCGAAGTGGCACTAATAGTGCTGTATTCGAGTGCACCAATACTGGTAGACGTAGTTGCACTGGAAGAGGCATCAAGCCAGCTCCCAATCTAGGAAAGTGTAGCATTAAATTGATGTTCTCAAGCCAGTTTTTCAACAATCCAACATTTTCTACCAATGACTTATCATACGAAATCCAACAGTCCTTAGCCCTATTGATTCCTCCAGCATATTTTCGATCTTCCACATCTTCGCAGGAAGAACAACGAACGTCCCGCTACACGAGGAACAGGCTTGATAAACGAATGGGGTTACTGGTAAATATGATAAACACTCCAGTCTACGTGTTTTGTTCCTCTTTCGTCAAGATCCGAGCCGACTTTAAGAAAAAATAACGGAAGGGTCGAGATGCCCACTTCAACCACGCAGTGCCTAATTTGGCTGCACTGCTATCATATCCGAGTCGCTCGTCCGTGGGATGACTAGGACCGCATCCATGCACGGCGTTGGGCAATCCATTTCTATCTTCCTCACCACGACCCATCTTCCGTTCAGGCACTCTCAGATCTTGTTCTGAGTTCTCTTTGAGGGCATGAGCTTTAGCGCCCAGGGCTGCCTCCATCTCTCTCCTGAGATCCGCAATCTTTCGGTCCATTTTCTTCTCTAACTCCCGCATCTCAGTGAGGACACCTGTCGAAGTATCACCCAACTTTGTTCCGCATTGCAGTTCCTCTTGGACTCTCGTCATCACCGATGAGGAAGGGATGTTGAAATGGATCGAGACCGTTATTCATGGGCCGCAAACGTCAGTCAGGATAATGATGAGCTCGAAGCATTGGTGCCGTACTATTGATCTGGTCACGGCGTACATCGTTGTAAGTGCCAAAAGTCGAGGATGCGCCCGGGCCAGTTTGGATATACCCGGGTTCTGACAAGACTTGTTGTCCAGGCTCGATACCGTCCGGGTAGCCATAACCGAGTATCTCTGCCTGGTCGATAGGATCCAAATTGACACCCCCAGGTGCTTGGGAGTCCTGTCGACTAGTTCGCCCTTCATCGGTGACATGACTCCCAGTATTTGTCACAGTAGTGACAATATAGGTATGACCGCTGTGAGTGTGTATTAGCGACACACGAGCTGATACTAGGTCGAAAGATACCCATATGCAACTCCACTGGCAGAGTGATTTGCTTTCTTGTGCCGTCTCCATGGATTGAACGGAGTTAACTTCGAAGTCCCTTCGCTTCGGCGAAAGCACTAGGTCGTATAGTGGAGATCGCTAGTGTCGGGGGAAACGAAAAAACTCGCGACTGACCTCTATCTTTGTCATTTCGCATCCAAGGAGGGCCCTACGAACGAGAGGATATGCGACTCGGAAATATTTGGGACGAAGGATAAACTAGTAGCGGTCTTTAAAACCGAGCGCTGAGCGCTGAGTACTCACCTTGAAGGTCACCGTGTCAAACACGTCGAGGTGATCCCCCGACGCGTAAAGGGGTGGGTTATGTCACTGGCCTGGCAGTTCATCTCGGGCTGGATCGAATCGGACAATTGGCGACGCACCTGGATCCATACAAAAGACCACAATTCACGTAGCGGGAACAAACGGAAAAGGGAGTGTCACAAGTATCGTTGCGTCCATTCTCCAGGCGTCCAGTTTCACGGTCGGCCGATTCAGACACGTGCGGGGGTGGGTTATGTCACTGGCATAGCAATTCATCTCGATCTAGGTCAAATCGGACGATTGGCGACGCACATGGAGCCATACGAAAGACCCACCATTCACGTCGCAGGGACGAGCAGAAAAGGGAGTGTCACAAGCATCGTTGCGTCCATTCTCCAGGCCCGTCCGGCTTCACCGTCGGCTGATTCAGACGTGTGCGGGAGTAAATTATATAGCGACGCACATAGAGCCACTGCATACGAGAGACCCACTGGCATTCATGTCGCGGGGACGAACGGAAAAGGGAGTGCCGCAAGTATCGTTGCGTCCACCGTCCGGCTTCACCGTCGGCTGATACAGACACGTACGGGGGTGGGTTATACTATCACTGGCATGGCAATTCATCTCTGTCTGGGTCAAATCCGACAATTGGTTACACATCTGGATCCGTACGAAAAACCTACCATTCACATCGCAGGGACAAACGGAAAAGGGAGTGTCACTAGCATCGTTGCCCCTTCCGAGTATGATCACGTAACACTTTATCACTGTTGGCCATCCTGTTGATAGCCCCCATCTTGTTTCTGTCCATGACTCCATTCTCATCAACAACCAGCCCGTTCCTCTTTCCGAGTATGATCATATGCGCAACGTGGTCATCACCGTTGATCATCGCTTCAACACCACTGCCTCTCCCTTTGAGCTGCTGACGCTCACCGCACTCCAGATATTCGAATTTGTCAAACTCGGTGCAGTAGTAGTCGAGGTCGGAATGGGAGGTCCAGTCGAAGTCGGAATGGGAGGTCGAGTTGAGGTCGGAATGGGAGGTCGAGTTGAGGTTGGAATGGGAGGTCGAGTTGAGGTCAGAATGGGAGGTCGAGTCGAAGTCGGAATGGGAGGTTGAGTCGAAGTCGGAATGGGAGGTTGAGTCGAAGTCGGAATGGGAGGTCGAGTTGAAGTCGGAATGGGAGGTCGAGGTCGGAATGGGAGGTCAAGTCGAAGTCGGAATGGGAGGTCAAGTCGAGGTCAGAATGGGAGATGACACCACCAACGTCATTCCAGACGAATGAATTCTGGTGTCTGTTCTCACCGCGGTCGATCTAGATCATCAGAACTTTCTGGGGGGCTCTGTTGAATCGATTGCAGAACACAAAGCAGGGATCGCGAGGTTTGGAAGGCCCTTTGTTCTCGGCGCGCGAAGACACCCCATCGTCGAGGTCACCGCCAGACTGTAGTGGTTACCGGCGATCCGTATGGAAAGCCGGACAGTGCTTCGCGTATCTTTTCATTTTATCAGTCACATCCGTATTCATTCGTTTCTAAGCCTGATCAATAATCCCTCTACTATAGATTTCACAGCTTTTACACTTCGTATATAAACTACCTTGTACATCCCATCTCACCATTGAATTCAGTGTAGTTCAGTCCAAGTTCCCGCGCGTTCCGAAACTCTCCGTATCCACACGTTTCCGAATCCGTTCCGGTCCTCGACATCCGCACGCATTGTCCTCACTCACTAAATACACCAACTCCCGGCTCAGTCATCTCCCCTTGTCTACTCGCCTTTCGCCCTTCCCCGCTTCGCTTCCGCAGCGGAACGAAGTCCCCCACAAGACACATTGTTGAACAGAAATGTGGCTTGTTCATAACCAGCATTCCTGTTCGCATATGGCATCTGGATGAAGAATACCACTTTTCCCTCCCCAGGACAACCCATCGTATTTGAATTTGACCGTTGCTTCAATACCACCGCCTCGCCCTTCGAGCTGCTGGCACCGCCGACGCTGTCCTTCAATATGCAGTCCCTGGACCTTCACGAGACTGGAACGGGATCTAATCTATTTCAGCGTATCACCGTGGACCATGGGCTATGCACCCGGTGGGCCTTGGCCAGTGGTTAGCGAGGAGCCGCGCTGAGCAGTGCCAGGGGTCCTGGCGCAGTGGCTGGCGGCCTCGTAGTCAGTCTTGCATGTCGTAGTCAGTCAGTATCCAACCACTCGCACCTACGGGTTCCCAGGGTGTCCCTCTCCAGCTATCACCTGAGAATAACTGAACGAGTTTTCAGGAGGGTCGACGAGAAGTCTGAATAGTTCGCGGAACAACAACGGTGGAAACGGGCATTTGCATGCGAAGGTAAGCTGCCGAGTTTTCGCATGAGATGCGTAGCATGAAAAATGCACCAATCAATGCACTTGGCGGTCATTGGATCCAATGAGAATGGTGGGTTACAATTTAGGTAACTCGTCCTAGCCGGGTTGTGGCAAAAATTACCCACGATTGGTCAGCTTCATACCTCATGATCACATCAAGGTTAGCGCTTTAGCTCCCATACTTATGATCGAGATCGGATATTACGCTGGATGTCTTGTCAGCATATATATCTATACAGCACACCACAGTTCCCCCAAACTGCTCTCACAGTTCACTGACGGATCGCTGCCATGGTGCTGACCACCTCTTCCCTTTTTTTACACACTCTAGTACAGGTCGGTATCGATCATGTCTTTGTCAACTGGGGTTCCGATCATCCGGCCATGCTGGAGGAGCTATCGCGACAGCTCACAATTGATGGGAATCACACCCTCACCGTCGTGACGTCTCCCAATGAGATGGTCGCATTAAGCGCAGCACAAGGGTACGCGCAGGCCACTGGAAAACCAGCTGCCGTCGTCGTCCACGTCGATGTGGGGACACAGGTAAAGACCTCTGACTCTTCAGTCATGCTTGTGTGATTCTCATGATACGAACAAAAAAAATCTAGGCTCTCGCGGGGGCTGTTCACAATGCGGACAGAGGTCGAGTTCCCATATTGATTTATGCAGGTGCCTCGCCATTCACGAGCGAAGGCGAACTCCAAGGATCGCGCAACGAATGGATCCACTGGATGCAAGGTACTCAATACACTTCTTTACCGTTCGTGTCTATGGAGAACTCACGTGATTTATAGATGTACATGATCAACCGACGATCGTCAGACAGTATATGCGCTACACCGCTCAAATTAGCTCACCCGCCAATCTACCACACCAAGTTCGACGGGCGCTCCAGATGTACGCATCATGTTTCGTGACGCTCCCGCAGTTTCTGATTAATTGTCGTAGTGCGACGAGCGAACCAAAAGGTCCTGTTTACCTCTGGGCACGAAGAGAAATATCAGAGCAAGAGATCGACCCGTCGTTGTTAGAGAAGCCAATAACGCTTCAAAAATGGCCGTCCGTTCAGCCAACTGCACTTCCGGTCCCAGGTATGTGTCATTCCTTGATTATATTTTGCACTGAGTCGGGATTTCTCTAGCCGTGCAGCAGATTGCGGACGCTCTTTTAGGTGCGACCTCACCCCTCTTGATTACGTCCTACCTTGGGCGAAACCACCAGGCGTTCTCCGCACTCGCTACGCTATCGCGCATACTTGCGCTTCCGGTTTCCTTGACATGTCCGTCCGCGGCCAACTTACCCACATCTCACCCTTTCCTCGTTGGATTTTCTTACCTGGCTGCGGGAACGCAAACACCACTTCTCAAATCAGCAGATGTAGTCCTCGTCATTGACGCCGAGGTAGCTTGGATCCATATGAACAAGGACAAGGACGGTGCATACGAGCGACCGAGTGAGACCGCTCAGGTTTTCGTCATCGACAGTGGTGACCCGCTCAAACGAGGCATCGGCATGTACCATGACGACGCGGACCTCGTTTGTCACGCTGACGCGGCCACTGCGCTTACCCAGCTTCGGGAGGCCATTGGCACGCGAGCTGCGAATGATTGGTCCAAGCGGAGCGAACGCATGTTGAAGCTACATCATGAATGGATGGCACAGCTTCGTGCTGCAGAGACTTTTCCAACGACGCCGTCAAGTTTGAGTGCTCCCGCGCCGTATACAACGCCGCAGATCGTAGGCACGCTGCGCAAGGCGATTAGAGACAGGGGGATCGCCCGCGAAAGCACGCTGATCCTGAATGAAAGCATATCCAACTATCCGCTGATCTGGTCCCACATGCAGCCAGAGATCCCTGGAGAGGTCATCGCCTCTGGAGGCTCCTCGCTCGGTTGGGCGCTTGGTGCATCCATCGGATCTGTCCTGGGTGGTCGTGCGACAAAGAAAGGCAAGGAAGAGAAAGGATATGAACTCGTCTCGGCCATTGTAGGCGACGGTACCTTTTTATTCTGCGTGCCAGCTAGCGCGTTCTGGATGGCGAGACGGTATCAAACGGTAAGCGTGGCTCTCTCTCACTGTGAATGTTGTCTGCTGGTTGTTGACTGGGGTGTTTGTTGCACGACGTAGCCTTTCCTCACAATCGTACTCAACAATGGCGGTTGGAAATCTCCCAAGGCATCTATGCTTGCAGTCCACCCGACGGGCCATGGTTCAGGTGCAGTTGGAGACGCGCTTACGGTCGGGTTCGGCCCGGATTGTCCGGATCACGCACAGATAGCGGTGGCTGCGTCGGGTGGCTGGGCGTGGGGCAAGAAGATCAGTGTCGACCCCGTCACGGCGGAGAGGAGTGCGGAACAGATTTTACAAGAGACGATTGCGGAAGCGGTCCGTGTCGTCGTCGAAGAAAAGCGGTGTGCGGTCGTCGACTGTGTCCTAGAGAGCATTTGAGGGTGAGAGAAGCGGTAGGAGGTAGCCTGGTCGCGAAAAGTCACCAGCGTGTAAGCGTGCTTTTATGATGTATAACAAACAGGGATCGAACATGTCGCAGATCTGGTCACCTTTCTCAAAGGGTACTTGGCATCACTGGGTGTGAACTAGATAACTATGACGGCTGGCATATATGAAAGCCCATTGCACATCAAATTAACCACCTTATTTCCTCCGTCCACTTTCTTGACCGCAGTCGATCAACGATTTCGCAATCCTCGTTGGTAGGAACTCAGTCAGTTTCCAGTATTGGGCAAGGTTGCGCTCCTCAATCGACCCCTGGCGCCACCCAGTGCAACGGAAACGCAATAGTAAACTGACACATTCTGTCTGGTCTTCACGAGACAGGTTCTCAGCTCTGCAGCATTTAAGGGGAGCTGGACTGAGAAAGGACCCTAGTTTGTCGACTTCCGCATATAGTAGCCACAGAACCGCGGCACGACCACCTTGACGGGTTGATCCGCAGCCGGAATTGAAGTAGGGCATAACGCTGAGTTTGTCGATAGTGTAGGTCTGGGTGCAAGTTTGTCATCTTTATGGCAATGCTTCAAGTTGTGGTGGTGGCGAAAACAAGATTACAGGACTGAAACCTCGGCAAGAAAGACCGCTATTCTATCGAATCGAGGAGAAAGTTGCTGATCAAAGTCAGGGTTCAAAGTACCGGTCAAGGACGAGGATGCTAATCGCATGGAAGGGGCGAGAAAGGCTCAGACTGTCTAAAGTGAGTCACCGTCATCATAAATCGAGATGCGGGATGCAAACCAAACAACGAAGCTAATCCAGCCACCCCGGAAAGCACGCAAGAGGATACTACGGAAGACTGCGGAGTTTAGATGTGAAGGAACCTATTTGAATCGACAAGGAGACGTACCAAGCTTGGATCACAATAGAAGTGTTGTAATACGCCCGGTAGTAAAGACAAGACGGCCAACCATTGAAGTAAAAACGAGGAAGCCAACGGTGATGTTGATGGCGACTAGTGATACTATCTAGAAGAAAGCGCCAACGTCACCGATGATGCTGAATTTTTTTATATGGGTGTGCTCGATGTTTGGACACGCCGGAAAGTGACTAGCTTGATTTCACAATTGGGCAAAGACTTTGGGGGTGATAGTAAGGCAAAATTCATGAATTAGAATGTGGATTACAATTTAGGTATATAGCTTCTCGGGTTGCAAAAATTGCCCATGATCGGTCAGCTTCATACCCCACTGGCATGATCACATCAAGGTTAGCGCTTTAGCTCCTAGGGCTACTTATGATGAAGATCGGACATTACGCTGCCAGTAGATGTCTTGTCAGCATATATATCTAGTATGGGACAAGTTCCAACCCTCCAGACTCCTCTCACGCTGGTTCACTGACGGATCGTTGTCATGGTACTAACCACCTCTTCCCTTTTTTTGTACACTCTAGCACAGGTGGGTATCGACCATGTCTTTGTCAACTGGGGTTCCGATCATCCGGCAATGCTGGAGGAGCTATCGCGACAGCTCACGGTTGATGGCAGTCACACCCTTACCATCGTGACGTCTCCCAATGAGATGGTTGCATTAAGTGCAGCACAAGGGTATGCGCAGGCCACTGGCAAACCAGCTGCGGTCATCGTCCATGTTGATGTGGGGACACAGGTAAAGGCCTCTAACTCATGCTTGTATGATTCTCATGATACGAGCAAAAAAAACGTAGGCACTCGCGGGGGCTGTTCACAATGCAGACAGGGGTCGAGTTCCTATATTGATTTATGCAGGCGCCTCGCCATTCACGAGCGAAGGCGAACTCCAAGGATCGCGCAACGAATGGATTCATTGGATGCAAGGTACTCAACACGCTTCTCTGCCGTTCATGCCTGAGGGTGACTGTCATGATTTATAGATGTGCATGATCAACCGACGATCGTCAGACAGTACATGCGTTATACCGCTCAAATTAGTTCACCAGCAAATCTACCACACCAAGTCCGACGGGCACTCCAGATGTATGCACCATGTTTCGTGACACTCCTGAAGTTTCTAATTGATTATCGTAGTGCGACGAGTGAACCAAAAGGACCTGTTTACCTCTGGGCACGAAGAGAAGTAACAGAGCAAGAGATCGACCCGTCATTGTTAGAGAAGCCAATAACACTCCAAAAATGGCCGTCCGTTCAGCCAACTGCATTTCCAGTCCCAGGTGTGTGTCGTGCCTCGACAATACTTCGCACTGACTTGAAATTCCTCTAACCGTGCAGCAGATCGCGGATGCTCTTTTGGGTGCCACCTCGCCCCTCTTGATTACGTCCTACCTTGGACGAAACCACCAGGCATTCTCCGCACTTGCTTCACTATCACGCATACTTGCCCTTTCTGTTTCCTCGACGTGTCCGTCTGCGACCAACTTACCCACATCTCACCCCTTCCTCGTCGGATTTTCTTACTTGGCTGCGGGAACGCAAACACCACTCCTCAAATCGGCAGATGTGGTCCTCGTCATTGACGCCGAAGTAGCTTGGATCCATATGAACAAGAACAAGGACGGTGCATACGAGCGGCCAAGCGAGACCGCACAAGTCTTCGTTATCGACAGTGGTGACCCGCTCAAACGAGGCATCGGCATGTACCATGACGATGCGGACCTCATTTTTCACGCTGATGCGGCCACCGCGCTGGCCCAGCTTCGGGAGGCCATTGGTACACGAGTTGCGAACGATTGGTCCAAGCGGAGCGAGCGCATGTTGAAGCTACATCACGAATGGATGGCACAGCTTCGTGCTGCAGAGTCTTTTCCAGTAGCACCGTCAAATTTGAGTACTCCCTCGCCGTATACGACGTCCCAGGTTGTAGGCATGCTGCGCAAGGCGATTAGAGACAGGGGGATCACCCGCGAAAGCACACTGGTCATGAACGAAGGTATATCCGAAGATTCGCTGATCTGGTCACACATACAGCCAGAGGTCCCTGGAGAGGTCATCGCCTCTGGAGGCTCCGCGCTCGGTTGGGCACTCGGTGCATCCATTGGATCTGTCCTGGGTGGTCGTGTGACGAAGAAAGGCAAGAAAGAGAAAGGATACGAACTCGTCTCAGCTATCGTAGGTGATGGTACCTTTTTATTCTGTGTCCCAGCCAGCGCGTTCTGGATGGCGAGACGGTATCAAACGGTAAGCGTGGCTCCCTTCCACTGCGAGTGTCATTGTCTGCTGGTTGTTGACTGGGATGTTTGTTGTACGACATAGCCTTTCCTCACCATTGTACTCAATAATGGTGGCTGGAAATCTCCCAAGGCATCTATGCTTGCAGTTCACCCGACGGGCCATGGTTCAGGCGCAGTTGGAGACGCGCTTACGGTCGGGTTCGGCCCGAATTGTCCGGATTACGCACAGATTGCGGTGGCTGCGTCGGGCGGCTGGGCATGGGGCAAGAAGATCAGCGTCGACCTCGTCACAGCAGAGAGAAGTGCGGAGCGGATTTTACGGGAGACGATTTCGAAAGCGGTCCGTGTCGTCGTCGAAGAAAAACGGTGTGCGGTCATCGACTGTGTCCTAGAGAGTATTTGATAGAGAAGCGGTAGAAGATAGCCTGGTCGCAAAAAGTCACCAGTGTGTAAGCATGCTTTTGTGATGTATAACAAACAGGGATCGAACATGTCGCAGATCTGGTCACCTTTCTCAAAGGGTGCAAGTTGGTATTACTGGGTGTGAATTAGCAGCCGTGACGGTCAGCATACGTAAGAGCCGATTACACGTCAAAGTAACCACCAGGCCTGTTTCCTCCATCCATTTTCCTGACCTCCCGAAGTCGATCAACGAAGCACAAAGGAACACAATAATCGACCCGCCTTTGACATGCCTAGTAATGACT
Organism: Tylopilus cf. pernanus; assembly: GCA_038090575.1. Taxonomy (NCBI): domain Eukaryota; kingdom Fungi; phylum Basidiomycota; class Agaricomycetes; order Boletales; family Boletaceae; genus Tylopilus; species Tylopilus cf. pernanus. The sequence goes on along the minus strand of JBBPMZ010000272.1, from coordinate 6,094 downwards.
TTGTGCGACATTCACTCCTACGCGAGTCGGCCCATGACAGTAACTTTATGTCGATGCCAGTGATGCCAGGATGCCTAAAGCATCCCTGCGATAGTCAACCGGTCGCTATGAGGAATGCGAATGGTTGCCAGCAGTAGTCCATTGTGCAGCACTTCCGAGTCACAAATTCAAGTCCACCATCAAAGCGAACGTCAAATCCGTTGAACCGTACATTCCGGAACTGGTAAGTGACAGACGGAGGAGGCCCATAAAATGGGGTGCGATGTGCGACTCAGCGGTCCCCCATCATTCTAGGCGCCTCTTAACTTGCCACTATCTAGTACCACTTGCTCCATACGCCTATTATGTTGCCAGTGGTCATCAAGTCGGAATCAACTCACTCCGAGGACTTGAAGAGTGCTAAAAAGGAAGACCTTTCCGAACGCAACTTTGGACGAGTCAGAAAGCCTAAGCCAATTTCCGAAGCGAGACTCCGCGCCTTGAGAAGAGCCGCCGAGGTTTGGGGTGTCGAAGGAGGCCTAACCGCTGACCCGCAAGATGCTGAAGTCGCCGAGCCACCCATGACCCAGTCCAAGGTACGTTTTGTCCCGTTGCACCGTTGCGGCACCCCATAATTCAATATTCTAGTTACGCCTGCCCACCCGTCATGCGCTATTACCGGATCGATCTGTTCTGCGTCTTGTATTAGGCGACCTCAAACCTCTCCGAAAACTAGGTAAAATACCCCAAAGCGTGACATTGTCTGGCATGACCCTCTGCTCACTGTTTTTGTAGGCGAAGACGATCTTGCAACGATCACGGCTGTGCGTGTTGAGAGAGATACGGGCCCTTCAGGTTCAGTTTTCGCCCTCAAGACGTACGCCAAGGCTAAACTGCTGGTGCGTACGACTCGTCACTGAGATCTGAGATACGGATCATCTAACGCGTACTTCAACACAGGAGCACGACAACGCGGGACTGGCCATAGCTAATAACGAAAAAAAAGCTCTACACGACCTGCCGCGGAATACTTGGATTTGTTCTGCTATCGACGCGTTCTACGGGGACCGCCACGTTCACCTCTTGCTCGAATATATGCCCGAGACGTTAGAAGAACGCATCCACCGGAAGTCAGGGCCAATCGATTCAACGACAGCACGGTTCTATTATTGCAATATTACTTGCGCTCTGGAGTTCATACACAACCACTATTTCGTCCATCATGACCTCAAGCCGGCGAACATTCTTGTCAGGCCAGATGGTTATCTCTGCCTGACTGGTTTTGGAAGGGCACTGCCCGTGAAGGATTATCGGCTCGCTTACAGATCCGGGACAATTCCTTACATGGCCCCCGAAAAATTCGACAGAGAACAATCCTATGGTTACGCTGTTGACTGGTGGGCGAGTGGCGTTATCTTGTATGAAATGCTCACGCAGTACCTCGTAAATTTTCTCCCAAACACGTTGAGACCGTCTGCTGACAACTACTGTCCTAGCCCTTCTACGTAAAGGGAAATATATCTGAAACAGAGGCGTGCATCCGCAAAGGGGAATACGATTGGCCGGAAGACGTGCTCGTTGGGAAGGTGCTCGATTCGTTCATGTCAGAGCTTCTCAAGATGGACCCGAACGAACGACTCGGATGCGTCATACCGGTCGAGGAACACCCGTGGTTGTTTGGCATTGACTGGCACATGATAGAATCACATAGATACCGGTATGTCCATGGCACGTGCTATGATCTACACCACGTTGATTGTTCACTTGCTCTCCAAGCATGAACCCTGACTAGCCTTCCGCCGCCACACTGGCATCCGCGCCTTGCTTTATATATTGTGCATAGTAACGATCGTGAATGATAGTAATTTACATTTGATTCCACTCTTGATGCCGATCCGAGTCTCTTACAAGGAAGAGTATCCCACCGCTGACCGAAACGACGACCTGTGTATCGTTCATTCGAGTCAGTGGAAATCTAAGATGTAAATACTATGTATCCGCACCAAATTGATGTAGAAAAGGACTAGAGGCATTGTGTTGATGGTCGCCGTAAGAATGCTGCCCATGATAATTGGCGAGAGCACCGTGCCTATACCAGAAACCATTTCGATAGCTGCTAATGCTTCTCCTGAACACTCGAAGTTCAGTCAGAACTCTACATGGGAAGTAGCAATTCATCTGACCTTGCTTTAATGGGTCGACCGATCCAGCAACCAGGCTACGTACAGTAGGGACATGTATGTAGGCAAATCCAGTGCAAAGGGCGGCTGAATCGTGCAAGTCAGTCAAAACCCAACGAAATCCTAATTGCTTACAAAAGATTAAAGCTTGATACGTTGTAGATGCGGCTGCAATCAAGAAGAAGACACCTGCGATGACACATGAGACGAAAGCCAAGTGAACATCCAAGTGATCCGAGGCCTCTAGTTTTTCACTGCCGTTTCTGTCTTCCTCCTGATGAGGATAAGTGGTCTTCCGGATGTAATAAGGGCGTAGCAGTCGGACCAGCAACGGCAAAATCACGGTCAACGTGATGGCGCCACTAACACTGAGAACGGTAAGAAAGAGGCCAGTCTCAATGAAAAGCGATTATTAGTTGGAAGCAAGAAAGCCTGGATGGGTACTTACATGCGCAGGGGTAAGGTGGTATATCGACGTAGCAATCACCAACCAGCCAGTAACAGTATAGATAAAGGTGGACATGAATAACAAGGTGTGCATTGCACACCAAGTAAGTCGCCAGTTACGAGTCCCGTCCGATCTGCAAATTGGTACGAGGATTTTCAATGGTGCGAATATGAGCAGAAACGACGACAAAAATGTAACCGGGGAAAGTCCCTCAGAAGAGGTTTCCGAGTCCTGGCGCAGGCGAGATAGCGCATCCCTTTTCTCTTTTGGAAAGGACTCGGGAAGAACAGATACGACATAAATGAATGTGGAAGTGAATAGTGCTGCCGCAATGTAGAACACAATAAATGGGTTGCCTGTCTTCATTGTGATGGATCCTCCGAAGAAGGACGATATACAAGCGCCTACAAGGAATATTGGAAAAGGCGCGAACCTGAGAACGACGTCCATACCTAATGTCCCCCAACCAGATATTTTACTCAGAGCAGCAGTTCTGGAACGAGGGATCAGACTCGCTAAATAAGACTACTGCAGTTGAAATCTTACCGATCTTTGGGGTCACATACGTCGACAATATACATGTTGACAAGAAAAACGCAGGGCAGAAAGCTGGAGAGATACCCGGTTAACATCCCTGCAAGGAAAACCCAGTCAGATATCCAATGAGGCATATACTGCGATCCAGATATCAGGCAATTCGCAAGAACTCCAGCAAGGAGAACGAATAAGAATGCTGGCTTCCTGCCATAGCGCGACGAGATGCGGCTCAAAACGCCGCATTCAATAGTTGCTAACCATCGTTGAGCGACCTCATTGCACCGAGAGCAGTCTACACACCCATAATTCCATCTGTTACGCTGAGTACTGCCACAAGGGTCGAGAAATACCGCGTTATTTCGGGTGAATCGCATGCTTCGGGCAGGATTGAACCACCCATTGGGTGAGCAGCTGAGTCTCCATGTGATATATTCCAGAGCCTGCAGACAGCTTGTCGTAGAACCTCAATGAGAGTCGTCTGCGTTATCATTGCAGCTAGCCTTGTTACGAGTGCAACTGGGATAAGAAGTGTTTCTGGTGAGAACTCTGTCCCGCTTGACCGTCCGCTTGTCAGAGGGTCTGGGAGTAGAAGAGTAGTTTCAGAAGTCGCTTCCGAGTCAGAGGGAACTTGTTTCTGGGGCGGCATGTCAGTGGTGCGGAGGCTGTCTACTAGCACTAGTAGCGTCAGTGTGAATTGGGCATATCGTGCGATGGATGTGCGGGGGATCATCGGTGCACATGGTCTCCTGTGCCATTAATAGAGAAATCCGGCAGTATACCTGCTTACCCATCGTGAAATACGTACCTGATGACGCCGCATGGCCGGCCTGCAGCCAGCCTGAGAGAATTCAAAGACAGATAACTTCCACACCTCCCGGTGCTCCTGATGATGGGACTACAGGCCGAGGCTATGTGATTAAAGTATTAAAGTGGGATGTGAATGACGGGATTAGGTTTCCAGTTCTAGTCAGTCCAATAATCTCACGGTCGTCCGACCGTCGGCAGACACCGAAGATAACCGAATCGCGTGCGGAGGTCCACCTCTGATTCTGAACATACCCAATAGTTCAACTTGAAATCTCCCATCACAACGTAAGTGTTTTGGCACGCTCGGGGTTGAGAATTCTTGTAGCACCTCGAGCTCTCGATCGCGCGGCACGCCTAAATCAATTAACGGTAAAGATTTTCATGTTGCGGCCATGAAACTCCCCGTTCCAGATCCAAGGCTGAGCGATATCATCACCGCCGTCATGCGTTCAGGATCTATCATCTGGAACTTGAAATAGCAGTACCCATAACCCTTTTTCCTAGAGACACGAGGATAGATAGCACGCAGAGCCACTAAGGGATACACCTTCTGCAGGCTTACTGTATGATATTGCTCATGGTGAGGATTGGGAATCGTGGCATTACACTTGATTCTGGTAACGATCCGAGTCTCTCACGAGGAAGAGTATCCCACCGCTGATCAAGACAACAACCTGCGTATACAAAATTCCATTAGCACAGAGCCGGAAACTCCAATTTAGCCACCAAGTGTTTGCTATACGTACCAAATTAACATAAAACAGGGCCAGAGGAACCGTATTGATTGTGACAGTGAGAATGCTCCCCATGATGATTGGCGAGATCACAGTGCCTGCGCCATAAACCATTTCGATAGCCGCCAATGCTTCCCCTAAGTGCTCCCATTCAGTCTGACTCCATGTAGCGGGGCCGTGGGGGATCTGACCTTGCTGTAGTGGATTGACCGATCCAGCTACCAGGCTACGAATTGTAGGGGTGTGTATGTATGCAAATCCGATGCAAATGGCAGCTGAACTATAGATTTCAGTGAAGAGAAAAAAAAGAAAAATATGATCACCTCCTTACATAAGATCAAAACTTGATACGTTGTGGATGCAGCTGCAATCAAAAAGAAGACACCCATTGTGATACATGATAAAAAAGCTAAGTGAATATCCAGGAGATCCGAAATCCCCGTATTCAGTTCTTCATTCGTGTTCCTGTCTTCCTCCTCCGGAAGGGAACGGGTGGTTTTCCGGGTGTAATAAGGTCGCAGAAGTCGAATGAGCAGTGGTACAACCAGTGTCAACGTGATGGCGCCGCTGACAGTGGCAACGCTGAGGAAGAAACCAGTCTCAAGGAAAGAATCGATTGTCAGCAAGAAGTTTGGACGAGTACTTACTTGAGCAGGGGTAAGATGGTAAACCGATGTGGTAATGATCAACCAACCAGTAGAAGTGTAATGAGAGGCACTTGTGAATAGTAAGCTGTGCAAACCACACCAAGCAAGTCGCCAGTTACAAGTCCCGTCCGATCTACGAATTGGTACCAGCATTCTCAGCGGTTCAAATATGATAAAAAATGATGGCGTTGAATGTGTGCCTGCGGAAAGTTCATCAGAAGAGGTTTCCTGACGCACACGAGACAGTGCATCTCTTTTCTCCTTCGGAAAAGATTCGGGCAGAACGTAGACAATGTAAACGGAAGTGGAAGCAAACAGCGCCGCTGCAACGTAGAACACGACGAGCGGGTTTCCTGTCTTCGTCGTGATGAATCCTCCGAGATAATATGATATGCAAATGCCTGGAAATGAGACCTTATAAACTGAGATCAACCGCGAAGATGAAACCTTGTCCAAACCTATTGTCCCCCAACCGGAAATTTTACTCAGTGCGGCGGTTCTTGAAAAGGGTTCAGACACTTGAGGAGGACTGGTTGAAACCATACCGGTGATTTGGAGCACATACGTCAACAACATACATATTGACCACGTAAATGCAGGGCAAAAGGCTAGACAGGCATCCGATCAGCATCCCCAAAAAGAAGACCCAGTCAGAGATCCAATGTGGTGTATACTGTGATCCGGGGATCAGGCAATTCGCGAGAATCCCGGCAATGAGAAGGAATAGAAAGGCTGGCTTCCTGCCGTGGCGCGATGAGATAC
>JBBPMZ010000271.1:0-17484 GCA_038090575.1 Tylopilus cf. pernanus | reverse complement strand
CGAATCTGAGATGGCAGCGTGCTTGCCTTTTGAGCTTGATGTGTGGCTGTGCAAAATTTAGTGAATTGGTCACAAGAAATCAAGTAGTATATACTTGGCGGCCGACGCGAACAATGTCGACGTAACTTGATATCGGCGTGTTTTTTTGTCCTCAAGCACGGCACACACATGCGTAGTTAGGACGAGCCTCATGTTTACCAGTCGGATCGCACAGCGAATGGGGAAAGACGTGACACGTGTGCTGTGCATGTTTTCCTCTTTCTCTCCCCTCTCCTCCCGGTCTTCCCTCGGCAACCACAGCCAGTGTCGGCATCTCCTCTCAGCGCTTCCCCGCGTCCTCTCGCACGTTCCGCTTCTTGTGCCCATCCTGCGTCAGCCCGCCCCGACACCGCCGCGCATTTCTTGGCAGTCCTCGCTACGTAGTACGCGCTTATCTCACTTCACCGGTAGTTACTTATCATGATAACAACGACCGGCCAGCATCTTCACATTTTAAGTTACTCGGACGGTCTTCTCCTTCCCAGGACCACAATTCTTCGTCCAAATCCTGCACCGCCATCATCTCTCGACACGGGAAAGATGGCTCCACAACCGAGCAATCTACCCACGATACATTGCTTCTAACAGATCTTGCAGCAGTTCTGCCGACAATCCAAGGTAATCCTTCTGCTCATTCGCACTCGGCCGATCCCCTATTTTAGCCACCATTTCTTAACTGACAATCGCGGTCCATGATCAGTGTGGGCCTTAGATGTGGCTCTCCTCATGCTGACGGAGCACATGACCCCGCTATTGAAACACAAATATTATTGACGTTTGTGACTCGTCTAATCAAATATGTAAGTGATTAATGCTCTCAAACAGGTTCCGCTGTGGCCAAGTGCCAAATCCGCGACAAACGTGGGTGCCGAGCAAGCCTTATCGCTTGGCGCTAAAACTTCCGTGCCTTGCCTCAACCACCGATTCCCGAGATCCTACTAGGCTGAAAATCCCTTACAGCTGGTGATTCATTGATGGCCGCATGCGTCTCATGGCACTCTATGAATCAGGTATACATTCTTCCGATAAACATGTGGATGAATCAAGCGTACCTTGGAAACACCACTCCCATCAAAACGAAGTCGTGCCTATTGCCTGATGGCTCGCGCCTGACACATTGCACGAGTTGTCCTGTAATCCTGTGGGCACAGTTAGCCTTCCGCCAACTTCATGTCCATGGGACCCCTCGGACCCTGCATGTGGACACCGCATCCCTTCCTGCTCAATTAAAACCTTCTGGCTGACAACCAACCGCAATCAACTCACTACCCAGGTCTCTCACGAATACAAAACGTATCAATCTGCCCATGCCCTCGTCTGATGGTGAGCACTCCCGTTCAAACCGGATATCTCGGTTCGTTGACTGCGTGGTTGCCAAGAAGCTCTCAACATAGTTCTCTTCGGGGAAACAGGCGTCGGGAAAAGCTCCGTCATCAACCTTCTTGCCGGAGAAGCTGTCGCCAAGGTTTCCCCCGATATCAAAGATCGCACTTTGCAATCCACAAAGTATACCCTCCCCCTCAAGGGTGGCGCTCGAGTCAGAATTTGGGATACCGTTGGCCTGGAGGAACCCACGATGGGGGTCAGCGGTTACCTAAGCGCCATCGAAAAGGCCCATTCACTCATCCGCGAGTTGGGTGACGCAGGAGGCGTCGACCTCTTACTCTTTTGCATGCGAGGCTGTAGGATTACGGCGACGACCCAAGGCAATTACCGACTCTTCCATGAGGTCCTGTGTAACAAGGAGGTCCCCATTGCTTTGGTCGTCACTCACCTGGAACGTGAGACGAAAATGGAGGACTGGTGGGTGAGGAACGAGGAGTACATCAGAACGTATGGTATACACAGCGTCGGGCACGCGTGCATTACCGGGGTTGAAGAAGACGACAAGTATGAGCAATCAAAAGATACGTTGCGCGACCTGCTCCTCTCGCGGCTAGATACCAGACCAAGGTTCACGATGCAGCAAGAATCATGGCTTGCAAAACTACTGGCAGGTCTGGGAAGTTTTCTGAAGAATAAGAACCCCCCGAGAGGAGAACGGATGGTCCGTACACTAGTTAAGCGATGTAACATGGATGGGGAAACAGCAAGACGTCTATCTAGCTTACTCGTATACTAGCGAACTGGTAACTGATATGGAAGAGGAGTATTATGATGTATGTGTATGTATCATCCGTTATGAGCGTTAGGCAATTACCTTAGTAGTATCATCATGTACTTAACTTGTATAGATCCACATGTTATGTAGTAAGTGCGTGTTCTTCTACCAATCTCAAGATCTTACTATGTACATATGTTCCAGGTTTCTTCCAAATCAATTGATCACACTATCATTGAGAAGGCTCGGGACTTGTCCCCCCTTTCAGGCTCCTCCGATCTGCTTTGGATTCTGCCTCTAAATTCCTAGACCCTGACCACTGTTTCTGACCGCACAATGCGTCAACCAAATGTTCCTGTCCCTTTATTTGTGCATCGGATTGCAACAAACGCCACATTGGCATGTCGTACTACGATACGTCATTCCTATTTTCTTTATTGGATTCGCCAGTGGCAGTAAACACTTACACTAGCATGCGGCCTGGTTCATCGTTGCCAAACTTGAACATTGGACCTGGATTGTTTGACACTGACTTGGAGTTGACGACACTCGTCGGTCTCATCGGTAGTCCTTGACTTGAGTGATTCACGCCGGCATACGCTGGCGTCTGATGTCACACTACAACATTGAAGCTGTAGTAGTAGGAGTGCAGGCCCGCTTCGAATGTCAGCGCAGTTGAAGGTGAGCGGTTTGAGTGACCTTTAGATGGATGTTTGCCGAGCCTTATCTTGCCGAGCAAAAACGCGCAGGCCATCGCAAACGTTTCAGACGGGAGCCTGCATTATGATTATGGCGCCATTCGTGACCCACGGGAGGTAGGAGACTCGTTCTCTAATAATATGTTTTTCTTGATATGCTTACTGGCTTCGTTATCACAGACTGGATTTGGCTGTATGTCGCGGATTTCAACCGGCTCGAGGAGTTCTCCGCAGACAACACGATTGACAGGGATCATCGGGGAGCGCACGATTAATTTGGATGCAGTTGGGAATGTCAACAGAAACTTGCGTCATCAAATTCAAGCGAAATCCAGGCCGTAGCCACACTAGCAGCAGCGACATGATCACCCTCGTCTGGAAATGTGGATCTATATATTGAATTTCGTAGGTGCCGGTAAGGTCCAGGTAAAGCTCCCCACGTCTGCCCCTGCTGAAACGATAAGCTATCACACTGGCTAATCGAGTTGGCTTAACTTGTTATGATACGATTTATTCAGGGAACGATCGCCTTTTCTGATTGTTTGTGTTTCAAGTTTTGAAATTTGGAATGAGCCATTTCCTCTACGAGTCGTCTATGACAACAACAATATTAATAAAAGCGTGACTTAGACTTTACGTCAGTATCCGGATCATAAGTGTAGATAGCATCGGAGGACTTACTGCACAGCCAAGCCGCAAGGCAAACGTGCACCCATGGATCAATCTGTATTTCCGTCATGACTGTGCCATCATTGAGGACACCGTGCAGGTGTACAGCCTCTGAATTTAAGCCATTCCTTTGTCATGCACATGATGCCAGGCGGCATCCTACAGACGACCTTAGTCGTCGGTGGAAGTCCTCCATACCACTACCGAGTCATTATACACGGGAGATACATATTTGCATGGACAGTTAGAAATCTCTAAGTAGCCGGTGCTCGCAAAATGAGTAGTCCACCTAAGGTCCACCTTCCAGCTTACCAGCGAGCTCCTCTGCTATCTTTTGGTCCAATCTGCAACGCTTGGTCAAGACTTTGACGATGTCTTTCCGCTTCGACTCCCTCTTCAAAGGAGCAAACAGTCCAAAGAGGCGCAAAAACTCGATCAACCAGCTCTCCGGGGGCATGTTGAATCTCCCGTCACCGCTGTGTCCCTCCAACAACTTACTGATGTTTAGTTGCGACTCGCGGTATTTGCTGTGCGTCGGCAGCCCAGTCACGCAGGCATGGCCCGCGGCCTTGATACCGTACCTTTCCAGACTCTCCATATTTCTATCCCACCATCCTTCCATGCTGGTTTCTCTCTCAAGGTGGGTGATGACGAGCGCGATAGGGACTTTGGACCTGCAAAGCACCTCGTAGAACAACCGGTAGTTGCTCTGCGTTGTCGCCGTGACACGGTTTCCGCGAATGCAGAAAAGCAGGAGATCCACACCACCTTGGCTGTTGAGGTGGTGGATGAGCTCGCAGGCCTGCTCGATCGCAGGGAGGTACCCGTTGACACCCATCTCAGGCTCCTCAAGACCGACGGTGTCCCAGATGTGAAATCCGCGACCACCGACGTTGAAGGTGTACGGTTTAAAAGACATGGTACAGCCCTGGACGTCTGGAGAGGTCTGTGCGATTGGACGCCCAGCAATCAAGTTGATCACTGAGCTCTTGCCGACGCCAGTCTCTCCGAATAGAATAATGTTCAACGACGAACCCATGGGTGAAATCTATCAGACATTCAGATCAGAGTATATCGACTGGCTGGTAACCCCACCCACCGCTGAGGGTCAAGGGCTTGGGATTATAGTGTCAATTGTGCGCTACAACTAAAGGGAATCGACCACTACTATGGAGTGGCGGGACAGTGAAGCAAGGTGAGAGCGGATAAGTCGGCGATAGGTTGAGTGAGGAGTGCAAGTACCAAGTTGGTCGGAATGGTGGTATTTGTGTTTGGGGTCGGTAAGCGCTCCTCGGTGATTAGTCGAGTGGCTGGGGGTCGAGTGGCACGAGGACTGGTGCAGCGTGCCAGCAGGCTTTGGGGCTGGAGCGTGTTCAGGTTCCTATCATGGAGGGCCGCAAGGCGCATCCATCAAGAAGTCGTCGACGTAAAGATATCTTCCATAATCCTTTTACCAGCTTGAAGTAGACCAAACTTGCTCCGAAGTCCCTCCAGGGAATAGCTCAGCCCCTTGAATTACGGAACTGTAGTCGTGGTGCACATATTGAATACTAGCAACGTGCATGTAGCAGTCGATCGTGACGGCACCGTCCACATTTGTGACACTCAGGTAGGTGAAGTGCATAGCCCGCGCTCTGAATCCAACTCGGAGCTTGTGGCACGTGGTGAATGCAATACATGGCCATGGTACATTAATCAACGCATCAACCTTTCAGCGCAAAAGCTAGTAGAAGGCTATGCGTTGCCGTGGTAGTCGAGCACTGGTACATGCCGACTGGTTCTCGCGCGTGTCATGCACTGACACCTAAATAATTTCAAGTTATCACCACCCTAGTTGATTACTTGTGAATAAGACAGGGGAATAGCTCTCGAAGTTAGTTTGAAACTTGAGTCTCCATAATCGACTCAGCCATAATCTTGCGTAAAAGAACGCACGTTCATGTGAGAAAAGACATACCCGAGAAATCATGTTTGGCCCCCACCGTCCAATTGTCTCAGGGATCCTATCCGATTGACAAGCTCTCGGGCGATCTGTTCCTCTAATCCACACTGAGCCATCAAAATCCTCTCCAGTGAGGGTGCCCTAGAACGTAAGCGGCAAGTAACGGAACCGACCATACGTCCCATCGAAGAACGTAATGAACCCATCCTGTTCTTCCGTCGATTGGTGCATTTCATGAAGAACGATAAAAGAGACTCTCTCAACTCTCCTTCCCCGTCCGGGTTGAGATCCCTTTTCTCGCATCCAAGACCAATGTACCCTGAGTAGTTAATCCCATACTTGCGAATCGTGGGTCCGTTTTTGCTCCACCATTGATCCACATTTCGGCCTTGCTCGAGTTTCGTGATGGCGAGGGCGGATGGGAGCTGACCCTCGCAGATGATCTTTGAAAACAAACGATAATTTCTCTGGAGCGAGGTCGTCGGCTTTGATTTGTCAATGCAGAAAAGGAGAAGGGCGAAACCGTGTCCACTGTCGAGGCCGTGTATCACGTTTTGAATAACGTCAATCGGACCGACAAAGGCCTGGATGCCCATCTGAGGATCGACGAGACCAGGAGTGTCATATAAATGGAAGGTTGTGCCTTTCTCTTCAAAGGTATACTTGGTAGCAGCCTTAGTGCACCCTATGGTGTCCGGGGACACTCCAGCAACATTCTTCCCCGCAACCGCGTTGATGAGCGAACTTTTGCCCACGCCGATCTCTCCCAACAGTATGACGTTGATGACCTTACAACTGGCGGATGCATGTGAGGGAGATTTTCCGCCTAATAAGACGAGAGATTGGAATGAGTTTCCTACGGATCGTAGCTTGTAGAAAGCCGTACGTTGGAAGTCCGAGTTTGTTTCGGCCTTGGGGAAGCTGGCACAATTCTGGAGAATAAGTGTGTGTAAAGCCTGACGGCTCTGTGAGATGTGGCCTCGGGAAGACGCTTGGACATGCGTTATCGGGATAAATGCGTGATCATCAAAGTGGGGTCCTTGATCGGTCAGGGCGTCCTCGTTGTTGGACCACCAAACCTCTTGCTGAGCTACAACCGACAATCCCGTGACAACGGCAACCGCAGGGATGCGAGAGGATGGAGCGGAATAGGAAGTGATAGTGTGGTGCGTCTCGTGAATCCACCTAGTAGGATGTGACGCATTCAAGCAATACACAAGCAAGTGAACACCACCATTCTTGCGAAGTGCCGTTAATGTGTTTTGAATTCTTTCCCTGAGCGCCACAGGAGAGCTAGATTCGCTTATAGGTGTGGCATACAAAATGAACATCTTGTCATCGAGCGCAATGCTACGCACGTCATCTCCAAGTGCATGGCGGCCGGTGTGGCGAGACGTTCTCTTCTGCTCCACTGCACCTGCAGCAAGATCGAGGATAGAACTCTCCCCAAGGTCCGTTTCTCCGAGAAAGAGAACGTTCAAAGTGGCCATACTAGACTGCCAGTGGATGTCCTTAGACTTCGGTCCGAATGGCACGTATCGTAGCATGAAGAGAGACTTACCTGGGCATGAAGATCTCGATCCATCGAATGCGCTTTCGATTCTGGACGAGAGTGTGGAGGAGTTGCGAGGTAAGTAGAACTGCCGCCTTCTAACCTATACATCCTGATATGACTGATAATAGTACTCGTACGGAAGTCCGTGAGGATAATACAACTATACTCACCGACTCGACTCGATTCTCGAACAAGAGAGGCTGGACAAGGCTGTCGGCTCTTGTTTCCGTGAGGATTGTTATGCCTCAGGGCCCAAACTGAAGGATTGTGTTGCTGTGAACCACGAGGTTGAATGTTAGCTTCCGTTGTCCCACCGCGAATCATCGTTGCCTACCGTGCATGAGGCAGACATGTGGCGGCAAGTCGCGCATCATCGCTTTCCGGATGCTATGACACCTAACTTTGGGAGTGTCGACCACCGCGATAGAGAAACGTTTCAAGTCTGTTCAGCATCATTTTGGTTGAGGTGCTGACATCATTACACCTTTACGGCTTGGATAAATTTACGACAATTAAGCACATACATTGGGCGGTCCGCGATGCTATCAACTTCTCGAGTACAATTACCCAGAAACTATTTAATCGATGTCCTCAACACTGGCACCTAGGTGGCGACGATGTCGGACAAGCAAATAAGTTCAGTGAATCGTCCGAAGGCAGTAGGATTTCGGACGACCCTGCTAGATGGGGTAACACTCGTCTGAAGCTTTCCTTCTTTGCCGGTCTGCTCGGAGCACGAGACTCCTGTGAAGGGAGAGGTGGAACATACATTTCGGGTATAACGGATGGCGGTGGCTCTGGTTGCGGACACGACATTGAGTGCAACACGATGCGGTGCTTCTGGGCCTCGGCTAATACGGAAGAGAGTCTCGTCCAATTTGAACGCTTGAGGGAGAGATTACTGGGATAGTTCTCCTTTTCTGTCTCGTTTTGACTTTCGAAACCATCATCTGGGCGGTATTCAGTATCAGAGAGCTGAGAGGAAGAAGACGTGGGGGAGAACGAGGATGAGCGTCGGTAGCGAGCTGAGGTCGGTGTAGAAGCAGATACTGATGATACCGTCTTGGCACTGATGGCACCCCAAACTTGTGAATGAGTATGTCGTGGTGGACAATGTGGACGAGCATCGTCGAGTTTTCGTTTTTTGTAGACTGGCGTCTGTCGAATCCAGGAATCAACAGCGCACTCCCATTTCCACCCTTTGCTAGTCCTCGGGCCAGGTCCTGCGCGGTTTGAATGGCTTGACAGCGGGACGACAGGATAGCCGTCCCCTCCGAAGCACCGACGCTCCGCTGTGTCCACCTCTTCCATGAGTTGTTGTCTGTATCTCGTAACAAGCACGGAATCACCCTTGTGTGAGCTCGTTATCGATGTTTCGAAGTGACGGAGTGCGCAAGCCCACAAGGAGGCGTCAAGCGTAAAGAGTTCTGCAGAGCAGAGTACGGATGAATACGATTTCAGTTCCATGAGGAAATATTCGAAGAAGTCTCCACGGATTTGACTTTCTTGGAGGCAAGTGAGATGTACCATTAATTTGTGAAAGGTTTGGGGAATAGGCTTTGAATCATTGAGCATGGCTAGGAAGTGGTTGGGATTATCGATCAAATTTCGGAAAGCAACCAATATGTGTGTCGTAAAGATAATAATGATATCTGGGAGGTCGATGGGAATTCCTTGAGGTTTCATTCGGGAACAGTGGAGTTGTGCATCATAACAATGATGTAGAATATCGATGACTGCATAGATTCTAGGTAGTGTTGGAAGAGAGGAAAGGGAGTCACGTTGACTGAAGAGTAGGTCGAACAGGTTGGATATCAATTCGGAAAGTTTGTCCCTGAGCGTCGCAAATTTGAAAGGATCTCCTGTCGCGCCTGGGGAAGAATCTAATGTGTCCCAAAAGTTCAAAGAAAGCGCGCGTATTACGCTGATGTAAGAGTCGATATCACTGGTTTCCAATGTGTGCAACAATCTGTTCGAAGCCTTGGAGGTCCATAGCACGACCGCATTAGATGGGGAAGATCGTAACAAGCAGCTAAGCATCGCCTGGCAGAATGTGGGTGTGGTGAAAAGCAAGGATTTCGAAGATGCTGCGGATGGTTTGTTTTCGGCGGTCCACTTTGCATGGAGGTCGAAGAGATAGTTGACATGAGCTGGATGTGTCACCGGTGGTGGATGGCTCGGATTAGATGGCAGAAGCGCTTGTGCGAGAATTACATGCAAGAGAAGCGTAGATTCGAATACCAGGCCGAAAGAGAGGCAATAGTCAAGTAGAATGGTGACGAGTGTATGATGGTGGGTGCAGGTGGATAAGATCATGGACAATGCATGTGACACGATAAGGAACCTAGAGATCATAAATCAGTCCGGTGGCACTTGAGATGGACACTACGAATACCTGCGATAATGTGGCGGCACGGCCTCATAAATGCGGTCTACGTCCATTATATCGGCTTCATCGGTTGAATCTCCATCGGAATCAACTGGAGTGTTACCACAGCTCTCAGTGGGCAAGTTTTTGCCAATAACCAAGCTGCACATTGCAGCGAGACTAGGTATGCGTTCGCTGCGTGCATGACCATAAGCAACGTACACAACATTTTTGAATGCATCGCAGACCGCGTAGATTCGTCTTGAGAGCTCAAACTTGTCTGCGGAACTTCGGTCCAGTGCTAATTTCCTGTTTCGAGCTGAAGGACACAGTAGGTGAAGAGGAGGACTGCTGTCAGGATCCCACTGGGATGAGTGCTTCAAATAGGTGACGTGAGACGCTACCGACGCTTTTGGAAGCGCGACGAGAGCATTGCACTTGTTCCTAAGAGGTCTAAGGAGACGGTTAATACGGGAAGCTGTAAGATGTTCGCCACTCTCTGACATATGCGAGGTCAAGTCACAAGTTTGGTTTAAACGCGTGATCTTTATTGGTCACGTGCTACGTATTATACCCATACATATTCCTAATAGTGCTGCTACATGTTCCATTACATAGTTTCCTTCCAAATCCCAACGAATGCTGACGACCGAATGAAATTGAAACAAGTGAGTAGATTTTTGTCCTCAGAGATCGCTATCGCTCGTCCCACTATCTGTTTCGTCATGGCCCCATACGGCAAAAGTACGATAGTGTTGATGATCGTCCTGCTTCTCGCTCGCTTTGGGTTGAGGGTGGCTCCTTCTGTCGGAAATGCTGTCTGGTATCGTGGGTGTCTGGAGGTCATCGTCTAAGTCCCTATTTCGAGGGATGCGACTACGACCACTGCAGTACTGTCGTGCCGAGTGGAGGTCGTCTCTGGCGCCTCGCTGAGCACGATCCATAGGTGATAACGAATCATCGGAGGAATCAGAAATAGTGGGGGAAAGAACCTCAGTGGTGAACGTCGAATTACGGTTATGAGTTGGAAGATGAGGGGGAATATGCGGTGGTAAGTGAGTAGGGCCCGCAAACCGTCCAGGCGTGTCAACACCAGAGCGCAATCCCGATTTTGACCGCGACCTCGA
Organism: Tylopilus cf. pernanus; assembly: GCA_038090575.1. Classification (NCBI taxonomy): domain Eukaryota; kingdom Fungi; phylum Basidiomycota; class Agaricomycetes; order Boletales; family Boletaceae; genus Tylopilus; species Tylopilus cf. pernanus. The sequence continues at coordinate 6,985 of JBBPMZ010000271.1, read as the reverse complement.
CCTCGCTGAGCGAGTCCTCTCAGGTGCAAGACGGTGCGTGAGGGCAATTTCAAACTCATCCTCCGTTTGGGATCCCACTTCTCTTGCCTTCGAAGCCCCTGGTGCAAATTCCCTTGCGGTCTGCTCGTGTTGTGTATGAATGCTCGCATGTTTCCTGTTCGGAGCTTCGCTCGAGGAGTCATCTATGTCAAACTTGTCGTCATCCTCCGCCATTTCTTCTTCACTTTCCTCTGCCTCTTCTTCAAGGGGCTCGGAGGCAAGCGACCCATCTGAAGTGGCGGCGAAAGCAGCCCTCCGTGCACGACTTGTCTTCGTCGGTCCTTCCTCCACAACTACAAACGACTTCTGTCTCTGACGTTCGTTCCACTTCAGGGTGCGAGAAATGGAGTGGAACCAATCAGTGGACTGCTTATCAGCGCATACGGTGGGGAATGGATATTTTGAGGCAGTAATCTTAATATGGTCACCCTCTGCCCCCAAGATTCAGAACTGAGCCATCTAGTATCACGTAAAAGGCCAACTTACGTTTGAGTTCTACCCGACCGCGGCCGTCGAACGAGGCCCATGCGGTGCTACGGGAGTTGTATGGGACACAAATTCTGAGTTCCATGCTATCGGGGAGGAGCATGGGACGAAAGGAGAGCGTGTGGGGACAAATAGGACTGATGAGAATAGCCGGGATTTCTGGATGTACAAGGGACCCGCCAGCGGAAAGCTTTCACATAATTAGCATTCCAGATAGTGGCTTTGAATAAGTCTCACCGAATATGCAGTTGATCCGGTCGGCGTGGCTACACACAGCCCATCCGCCTGTACGGTGGTCATGTGATGCTCGTCGCCTGCCAGTGCACCACATAAGCCAATAAGACAAGACACGGAAGAAAGCTATCGATACATACCAAATAATTCCAGTAAGCTGACATAGGGACTTGGTCCTCGATCCACGACGAGGTCATTCAAGACTTCGAAGGTCTCCACGGGGCGGGTGGTGAAGCACATGATTTCCTTGTCCTTAGAGCACTTCCCACCGTCGGGTAAGACTCCGCCCGACCAACCGCCCTCGAGTGCTTCCCACCCATCCTTCGTCAAGTCTTTCATCATGATCTCGCCAGTCTCCCCTTTCTTCACTGCTTTTCTACACTTATTTTTGTCGAATACTGCACGGTACACGGTGCAGGTGAACCGCATGCGGAGGTTTACGCGGATACCAGCATCAATGGCAGAATCTATCACGGCTTGATGATCCGCGAAGTCGAAGTTTGTGAGGAAACCGAGAGAACCCAGAGCAAATGGAAGGACAGGAGGAACGATGCGCTGGAACAACCATGAAGTGAAGAGTACGGTTCCATCACCGCCCAGCTGTAGATCGTTTAGCAATACAAAATTAGTGACGACAGATACACTTACAGTGATGACAAAATCAAAGAGATGCGGACTATGACTACACATTTCGCTCGTCCAGTAGCGAAGTTGTCCTTCTTGCTGCGCATGCATGTCTTCCTGAGAGGCATATGATGTCATCGACGATAAGGAATTGTTACTTGACGACCTCCTGCTAGGAAATGGGTCGAACAACTCAGGATGGTCACGTTTGATGCCGGCAGCGTCGAAGCGTCTAGAATGTTGGAGCTGATGATCTACGTACCTGTGCAGATGTATGAGAACCTCAGAACATGCAAGACCATTAATGTGTTACGCACACGACATGACCACGATGTCCGCTTCGCCGTTTGAGCATGAGATAAAGCGCCAGCTCGCGGGTCAACTTGATAAGCCTATTGTCTCGCGCTTTGGTCACGATGAGGACGCTCTGAATGTTCGCACGTATCCGAGCACGGCCTGTACGAGTTGAGTAGGAAAAGCGAAGCGAGTATAGAGCAACTTACCCAGCTGCTTGCTCATTTCTCGAACACCAGCGGCCGTCTCCGCAAGCTGCCTTGTCAAGCTACTGCTGTGCGGATCATCGTCGTCCTCGACACCGGACAGCATGGCATCCCTACACGGGAATTCCGGGGCTGGTGCGGGAGCTGCCTGGCTCACTGGATGGCGTGGCCGTTGCGGCCGCTGAAGGGACCTGGCGACGCCCACGTCGGTGCCAAGAACATCTCTCTCCTTCGCATGCAGCCAATCCTGAAGCGATGCGCCCTTGTCGAGATGGGAGTGCACAAAGCAGGGGGATTTGGTGGGTAGATGAGAGGGATCCATAGACAAGGGTATCGAGTCCAAACTTGAAGGAGAACTTGAAATGGAGACGGGTGTTGGACTATTGTAAGATGGTTGTCGCGTAATAACATCGGCTATCGTCGGTGATGCCGCATTTGATGTGGCGATGGCCGGTGACCATGTAACCTTATTACCAACCAAGCCGCTTGGTGACGACTGCTCAATGACAATGTCGTGGTCCCAGGTAATGTTCGTTTGTAAGGCAGGCAAGGACGACTTGATTGATAGCTTGCTGCCACGTCTCGACAGCGATGGTCGAATGACACTTTCTGTCGGTAGACAGTCCATGCCTATGTCCGTGGTCGAGTTCGTGCGGGAGATGCACGGCGAGGTGGGGGGAGTGAAGAAAGTGTCGCAATCAACTTCAGGTGTGGACATCGTTGATTTCGATAGGCTAGCGGGAACGACAAATATGCAGCGGGCCGACGTGAGAGGGGGTTGGACACCGGGTCCTTTTGGCTCCTTTCCTTGCCTCGAGAGCTTTATACTTAGCTCTCAGAAAACTCGTTTTGAAAATTACAGTCACCAGGCGACACGAGACTTGCAAAAACAGGTGCTGTACATGTAAATGGTATCTTGTATCTTGTCAACGGTGTGCTTTTGATGTGACACCACCGTATCCAGGCCTGCGCTTTCGCACCACGATCATACGAACGTGTAGTCCGGACACATTCACGGCATCTCACAGTGGGTCGAGGCTTCTCACACTACGATGGCCGTCCTCTGGCCCTTCTCACATGTAACCACACTACGTCAAAGTCCCGCAGGGTCGGATTCCATTCCCTGCAGTAACAGCCTTTCTGGGACGTATTGAATACTGCAGACTACCCGCAGCGTCTTCTTCGATCACAGACAGGCGGTATCCGATTACGCTCAGTGATCGTATGCCAGTGATCTTGCATCGCATCGCACCCACAGCCCAGCACCCTTGTCGACGGGTTCGCGCTCTCTCATGCACTGGCTCACAACGCCGTTGATGTTCATGATCTCCCCGCTGTGTCGAGACTTTTCGGCTCTCTGAATGCTGTACGCGCTATAAAGGTGAATTGCGATGCATATCCCTGGCAGATGACAAACGAGGGAACGCCGTCGAAGCCTGTTACATTTGTACCGTGCCGCAGTGCGCTCCTTTTTACTGTTGCTTGTGGTGGTATATTGCTTCCAGTTCCATACGAGACGTCACTGGCATTCTTCTGAAAGGCTGCTAGCAGGCGACGGAGTACCCTTGATCATCAATTCATGTTCGCCCCCGATCCGGGATATTACCCCTGAGTTGATTGATGCAAGCGCACTTTTAATTTATCCGGTTCTCCTTTTGTGACTGCGCTGCCTGTGAAGCAGACCATCGCCATCCTCCTGAAAGAGGACTGGGATGATATAATACACACCACATGGCTCGCCTATTCTCAGGTTGTGAATCGATCACTATACTACTTACAAACACATTTCCCTTGCTTAGAAAAAAACCGTGTCGCGTAACACGAATCTCTCGAGCTCTCTGTAATCTGGTCTGTCCTTTGCAACTGCCCAAAGCCACATGTCCAACTCTGGCAGAGTGATATCCCTGATCCACTTCAGATCGTCCGAGAGACTGATCTCATCTAATTGACGTGCATATTCGATGATTTTCTCGCAAGCGTCTACTGCAGCGGCACGCAAAATATATGCCTGGTCCGACGTGAGTGCGGGTCCTTCTTTGGCCTGGGTTGATGATGTCTTTCTTGGCTTCGTTCCTGAATCCACGGCAGTCCCCACACCTGCATCCAGTGGAAGCGCGAGGAGCGTGTTAACCTTGGCACTGTTCGTTGCATCGGGGAATATATCCCGCAACGCAGCATCCTTTGCCCTGGAAAGGTCCAGCACTCCCAGATGAACGAGTAAAGAAGGAAGGACGTTATCTGTGAACACTGGTACATTTGTGGTGTCCGGAAGCGGGAAAGGTGGTGGGGAAGATGATCCGAAGCGCAAAGTCAGCGCATGGATGAGAAAGAGTGCCTTCTTGAAACAATATACGGCTATTTCCAGCGACAGGCCTTAAGCATCACTTCGACGGACTAAGATGAAAAACTGACGTCTTCCGTCCACAACTGCCATATCCCGAAATGCGGGGAAAGCGCTCACGAGCTACAAAAAGCGGCTGATCTTGGTTCATTCCGATGTGAGGGGTAGAAGCACCTACGTCATTGAGAATGTTATCCACAGTGGCACCACTTCCTTCAGCACGTTTTGCCGTTAGGCTTCGCAAGACAAATGACCCCAAGTCTGCCATTCCGGATCGTTCTAATATTTCCCCCGTCTCATTCAACGTGGTGGCGATCAATTTGACTAGATCGTATACACGTCCGCCTAGCTCTCCAACTGTTACCCCCGGCAACGTTTCATGAGATCGTTCCACGTATATCTTGACAGACATGAGTTCTGCGATTTGCTGCGGTGTGACACCCCTCATGCCCTTAGCCGTGAGGAAGTCACCCTGGCCAGTAGCGGAGGTCAAATATATGCCAAATGCGAGGGCTCTTATATTGTCCCATGCACCGCGACCAGTTTGCTCGCGAAGAGGTACGCGGTAGCCCGAACCAAAATTAAGAAGGCAAAGTACAGAGAGGAAGTTCAACTCGGATAAGACGGAGGGAAATTTGAGTGGGAAATGGAGACCGTGGTTGCTAGAGACTCGTTTGAATGTATGAAGGAACGAGGGAGAGAGTAATAGGCGTTTCACGGCGTCGCCTGGGACCTAGGATAGGTTTGGTAAGGCTGCGTCTACATACCAGTTAGACGAACTGGCTGGTCTCGCGTCACGAACGCTGTGACAGCAATCCTCGTGTTCGTGATCCACGGCGATCATGCCGTTCTCATGCACGCACTGGCAGTGTGGATTGCAAAATAGCTCACCAGAATATTTTGGGCCACCCGTAGCTCCTTGCAAGACGCTTTGATCGCATCAACATAGCTGCTCGGAAGAGGCGGTGCTTGGATAGACATAATAATTCAGCAGCGTGAATGTCGTGAATGTCGAAGCCAGTGCCAGTGAATAGTATTCGGAGACAACTCTGACTTGCAATCTAATCACCGAGACCGTCACACGTGAGCGTGGAAACAGCAGTTTCTGACAGCAGTACAGGTCATCCAAACACTTGTTAGATCAATCATACTTCCGGGTGGCTATGAGCTGTTTCTCTCAATGTTCAAAGCGTTCCAGAGTTCTTTCTGTCCTTTCCACTTTCCGGCGCTCCCATTCAAGCACTTCGTTTGCCAATGAAGGTGAATACTCAAAATTTCTAAAAAAAAACAGATGGTACCGGGTCAGTACCTTATAGTAATTTCACGTCTAGGAGTCCGAGAACAGCTCCTGGCTGGAGTGAAGCACGCTATGAAGGTATGGATGCAGTTACCTGCTTTTCGTTACGTCGATTTGACTCGCCGCGACGTCCCATGCACGGGAAGAACAAAGACCAGGTTTCATCCATGACCTTGAGGGTACGCTCGTTCAATGCTATACCATTATGGATGATATGGCATTCACGTCTACATAACGTAGTCTGTACTCTCCGAAGTATACAATTTGGACAAGTCATCTGGTTCCAAGGTCTCATCTTCCGTGATTGTCGGCGTGCTACGCAAGGCAGCCCTACGTCGCGTTCGTTTTGCTCGATCACATGGTCCGGGAATACTATTCACGTCGCTATTTCAGACCGAGTCCGCTTCTCAATTTATGAAAGGTGAACGACCTGATCTGGCGGGAAAGGAAGCCCAAGAAGCAGCAATTATAACTGCATTTTTACCACCCATGCTCGCAGAAGCAGAAATAGACCGAGTGTTGCAAGAGGTTGCCTTGAGTTGTCCACGCGACAGTAATCCGAAGAAAACACTTGGATTGATATTCAAATTATTCTATTCCAAGGTGGACAAAGCTAATGTAGATCCAGACTTGGTGAAAAGCAGAGCTGAGGTACTGCTGGGCCTTTGACGACACCTTTACTTATCATGGCCATCACCATGCATGCATTATAGAACTCCGTTCTTCGTATCCTCGTGAATTTTATGTCTGGGAAGATTCCTCGGAACGGGGATTAGCAGATGCTGGGAAAGTAAATCAATTCAGTGACACATGTTTCATTGGGACATAAGACGAGCGTACATCGGTCATCACTTGCCGTGCCGTCCGGAGGGATCCGAGTTGACGTTGCAGACAGTGGTGGGGGGAGAGCGCTTCTCACCCTGACAAGATCTTCCATACAACGTGTTACTGTATTCGACACGCCCTGCAAAATTCGTATCCGCTCATCAATTGCCTCTCGTGTGACCTGATCCAGAAGTGCTAGTTGAGTATCCGTTACGTGAGTACTATCCCGGTCGTGTGATTGTGAATTAGGATCTCGGGGAGTGCTTGGAGACGAGCTGAATCCAGGAACTTGTGCGGAAGGTGTTGCGGACGGGGACAAATGCGAATTGGGTGTTGCCAACTGAGAAAGTAAAGGGTCTGTTTGATTCTCCAGTGGAATTAAACACGGGACTTTCCACGTCGACGTGTCGTGTGAGTTCGAAGCAGCAGTTGTGGTTTCGGGACCTGATGGGGAAGTGGTGGGAGTACCGTTAGTCGGGTGTCCACCAAGGCGTCTCAGAGCTGCCTGAGCAGCAGCTTCAGCTGGTGTTTGTGCCGTATTCGTTGATTGCGACGATGTGGTAGCTCGGCTACCACTTCCATTGACGGAGGCTTCTTGGGCGGCCAGTGCACCTCTTTGATCGAGCCAGCGTTGATCGA